>JAXIVJ010006641.1:7500-65650 GCA_036785665.1 Chirona hameri | reverse complement strand
ACTTTATCCTGGTTTATTGTTGTCATAGCTCTGTTTTGAGCCTTTGTAATTCCTGTCCTGGTTATCACCTGCATTTGGTATTGATTTTGATGAAATATAACCAATGCATCGTAATGCACCTCGATTTATTTATTAAAAAAAACGTCTAGTGCATTTCTGTAATACGACTGATAACCCTAACTGTTCGGTAATATTATGCATTCTCATGCAATCCTTATGCAAGTATTGAGGCATTGGATGTTGTTAGAAATGTGGACAAGCTCTACTTCTCCTTAGGCCTTCCATGCTTGGCAAGATAACCACACTAAACTTCGGTCTTTTAGTTTGGCATATTTCGTAAATGTTTCAATTCTAAATATCAAAACATTTTCACGATATTATCCCTCATTTGTGCACGAAACCATCACAATAAAGATCTGCTGCAAAGATATATTACCCATCACAAAGAGGGATTATGTAAACCAAGTGACAAACACAAACAGACTACTAAAATAATAACCTAAATAAACTATAATTATACTGCAGCCTGTGTCATTGCGTATCGTCTCTCCATCTGACATTATGATGCAGTCCGTCTGACGCCCGGCCGGGTGACTAAATCTGGCGCGTCTGCGGCGCCCGCCAGCGCTGAGGTGACAAGACTGCGGCCTGGCCGCCACGCGCCGCCACCCGCCCGGGCCCGGTGGCACAGCCACGCGCCACCTCGCCGCCGGCCGGCAGGTGGGCGGACACACGCGCGGCGCGTGCGGGGGCGCCCCGCGCGTGTTGCCACCGGAGCCGCTGGGATGACACAGCCGGCGGAGCTTCCGGCGGCGGGCAGAGGTGTCGACTGACGCACTCTGGTGACTCACTGTTCCGCCCCACCACCGGGCCGGTGTCTTGTTCTGGCACTGCTGCGGCGCGCGCTGAGCAGCCCTCGTGGGAACACGCGGGGTGTGACCGTGACCGTGCACAGGACCACGGGACGTGACCGTGACCGTGACCGTGCACAGGACCGTGACCGTGACCGTGCACAGGACCACGGGACGCGCGGAGGCCAGGGATAACAACATATTTCTCTGCCTCGGCAACGGAATGTGGTGACACGACTCGATCGTAATACCATGGTGGTGACGTGCCCTGTGATCGTAAAACCATGGTGGTGACGTGCCCTGTGATCGTAAAACCATGGTGGTGACGTGCCCTGTGACCGTAAAACCATGGTGGTGACGTGCCCTGTGATAGTAAAACCATGGTGGTGACGTGCCATGTGATCGTAAAACCATGGTGGTGACGTGCCCTGTGATAGAAAACCATGGTGGTGACGTACCCTGTGATCGTAAAACCATGGTGGTGACGTGCCCTGTGATCGTAAAACCATGGTGGTGACGTTCCCTGTGACGGACGACCGGCGCCCACAGATTGCGGGTGATTCAGAAGGCGTTTGATAAATATAGTGAGTGAAATAGTGGTCTGAATCATGCCCATACGTCAAGCTCCATTGGGCTTCACCACTACGATGGTACCATTTTATAGTGCCACAGGTGTGCGTTGAATTGAGAGATATTGTTTGTAGTTCAGACACATGGTAATGATGGCAACCACACCCCATTCATTCATTCATTCATGCATATAGGGCAAACCACTATACGCATCACACACAATATTACCTTACATAAATTATTTTGATGCTGTATAAAATATATCCAGAACAAAATTATATTGCATCGTTATTGAGCAGTAAACGACCCGTCATTCACGTGCCTCATATATGCAGTAGAAATGAACCCAATTATTCATGGTCAGTGAAATCAGACTATACGATTTGTGTCATGGCGTTCTATATCCAGATAAGAAATGAAACGCACGCTCTATCACATGTTACAAATGTATGTGAAATTGGTTAATGCTACTTCTATTTCATCTTGACGCTCAACATAGCCAACAACAGTGTGGATTTTGCAAGAAGTAAATGCAATACATTAATTTGATACTACAATAATACACCTAAACACCTCCAACAACTCTTACCAGCATGAATATAAAATACTTCTAGAATTGTCATTTTGCGCTGGTTTGGGTACGAGACAGACTTGTGTCAACTCAAGCCATGCTACAAAAGCCAAGAAGCCTCTGTTTAGTTTTGGCCGTGACTTACTTCCTGACAGCGGCGGAACAGATGACCCAGTCCTGTCTGTCGGGCCCACTGTTTTGTCTGCCGATCTGAGGAACTGATTGTTCCGGTGTCTGGCCTAGCGTCGCCGCTCGCTGGCCCGGTACCGTCCCTTATGTCGCAGCATTGTCAGAGGTTTAGTATTCCTATGAGGTTTAGTATTCCTTTATACTGCTTTGTGCCAGTACCCTGCTATGGAGTTGAGTCTCAATGTATCGGGAACTGCGAATAATAGTACGAACTTGGTCTTGCTGTTAGAAAATATGGGGGTCTCTCTGCGAGGTTCTATCGCATCGAGCCGTTATGATTGTATTGCCTAAACAAGCGTTCATGTGCGCTAAACTAATTATCTGTGTGTCGACAGCACTTTCCGGCGATATTCCGTCCAAGCTACGGACGCTGTGTATAACGGAAAAGAAACTTGGCAAGCATCGTAGGTAAATGCGCCTTAAGACAGCTGTTACATAACACTACATTGCTAGCGATCCCGATAGTACCGCGCTGTGGCAAATGGGCGGGGCTGTACCGAATTGGTGGTCGGTATTACAGTGACCGATAGCCCAGTGATGGTTTCGTGCCAGCCCTGTCAGCCCTCGTTGTAGCGATAGACCGAGCAGTACCGCCCGCCCGTCAGGGCCGACAGACTCCTGTCCGAGTTCGTCCGGCCAGCTGGGCTACAACATCACCAGAACAGGAAGCCAGCTGGCCAACACTGCAGACCGGGCATCCGATCTGGGGTTGCTGCGGCTGACAGAGAGAGAGAACTGGGAAGCGATTCCTCCACACAGCGGGATTGTCCTCTGCCATTCTGCGCAGAGGCGCGCCGCCGGGCCGGCGCCGGACGGTGCCGCAGCTCGCGTCATCGTCTGCGTGTCTGCCCCGCCTCCCTCCGGAGACCGGCGCCTCTCGGAATGTCCTGCCCCGTCAGCCGCGGTCGGGGAGGTCCCACGGGGCGGGGTCACCGGTGACCACCGCTGCCCGCCTGATCGGCCACGGGAGCGGCGGTGGCGCGGAGCGGGCTGACACCCGCGAGCGACACACCGGCACAGCGCCAGCTGGTAGCCGGCCGGCCGGAAACGGACTGACGTCATCGGTCCGGGTGACGCGACTCCAACTCACTGCCCGCCCGCCGCCGCCGCCGACCGGCCGTCCCGGACCGCGGCATCAGAGCTGCTGACGTCCACCGGCGGCAGTTCAACGTCACCCACACCGAACTCAGCAGAAGTGATGGTCGGCTTGTGTGTGGAGTGGACATACGTGAACAAGGTGTAGATGAAGGTCAATTTGAAATACTTTTAATGGTTTGGTATACATTATGTATTAATATTATGCAATCTGTTGCTAAGGAAAATCAGCTACCCAGAGGAACCGAGCCACAACTCCCCGGCAACTACAACTTATGCAACACCACCAGGGCATAATTTCTTCATTCCGCATACTGAAGTGACAGTGCTGTCATCGTCCCCAGTCGGAGCGCGGCTCGTTTACGGGGTGTTGAGAGACGGCCGCAAACGCGCCGCTCGTACGCCAGCGACATGTCGTCAGCTGATCGTTAGTGTAAACAGAATGTTCATGCTACTGCCGCACCGACCAGCGACTGGCGGAGCAGCAGTTGTCGCTTTTAAGTCACTCTCTCCCACTTTAAATGAAGTCGCGAGCCATTTTGCTCTTAGATTATGATTTATTTGAAATTATTAGAAAATAAAATACCTGCTATACCTAATAGGACATAGACAATTGGAAAACAATTACAGACTAATATGCGTATGCTCCACAAATATTTGGAAACAAGCTACTTCTATTGTTCCATTAAATTGCATTCAGTTCCATTGATTGCTGCATTAAGACCCATATATTCAAGTATCATCCATTATAAACAATATTTCAACGCAACATGTATCATTCCAGATGAATTACCGACCATGTTTCATGCGTTAATCTTATGTTGAAAGGCCACTGATCTTCCAGTAGACCCACATCTCCCATTTAATGGGCGAGCTTCAACACATACCACCCATCACCAAGTACTCCCATCGCCCACACTCACAATCACTTCCCACTCATGCAGCTTACCTTTCCTGCTACTGTCCTTGAGCGGCGGGAACAGTTCGGCCGGCGCGCTGTGAACACCTCGGGACAGCGCCACAGACTCCAGCTTCCCTCCTCTGGCTCGCCCCGACTGATGCACAGAACGCTCCTCCTCGGCTCGTGCGCGCCCACTCTGTCGTCTCCGACGCAGACTCGACCGCGACTGAGCCGGCGAGGCAGGAGCGCCGCTGCCGACGGCCCCGGGCGTGAACGCGACCTTTGACGTCACTTGGCAGCGGTCCGGCCCCGCCGCGGCGGCCCGCCGGCGCAGCCTGAACTTGGGGCGCCGGAGTCATGGCTCCAGAGAAGTGCTAGAGCAGGCTTAAAGAGCTCGCGCTTCTGTGGATTTACAGCATGCGAGGAAAAGTTACGGTTATGTTTTGAAGTGCATGCCATGTAATGTGGCGTTTCCGTTTTTTAATTATAGGTGGCGAGTGTTTGAATGGACAGGAATAAAGCAGATTTTAGGTTATTATTAGAATGGGAGGAAGATTCTGCTGCTTGGGTTTTGTCTTAAATGTCAAAACGATCCCAAAGCAAATTTCTGTGGCTGAATAAACTAATAAAATAATATCTTATGTTGCCCGAGTTTTCATCAAGTATGCAAGTATCAAAACCTATTTAAACTGAACGTCTTTGTTTAATATACTCTTTTTAATATGCTTCATAAACTTTTTTCTTCATACAAAGACGTTCAGTTTAAATGTTTTGATACTTGTATACTTGATGAAACCTAGGACAACATAAGATATTATCTCATTAGTTTATTCAGCCAAAGCAATTGGCTTTGGGATCGTTTTGACATTTGAAACAGAACCCAATCCTTTTCCCATTCTAATAATAACCTAAAATCTGCTTTACTCCTGCCCATTCCAACACTCGCCACCTATATTATATATACCTATATCACATCACCACCTATATCACATTGATATATTTTGATTACTTTAAGTGGAGGCGGAACAATGTAAGAGCGCACAAAGGTATTCAGCCATATTCAAAGATCCCAATGCAACAACTCAATACAGATATTTGCATTTAGGTCAGCAGTTTTAGGTTTTGGAACACCTTTAAACTTTGTTATTATACAACTTCATGAAGTTTCCTACGAATCTATCCCGATTTCAGGCGAGTCCGGAGGGCTTGGTGTAAGGCTCTATTGTGCTGACTTATTATCGAGCGGGCACGAAGCGCCCGTGAGGTTTCTCGTCAACGTACTAGACAAATTTACATTTGACCCGACCCGGCCATACGGACGCTTTTTTAGAAAGCTAATAACTTTGCAACCACTGCTCTGATTGATATTGGGTTTTTACTATTGGATAGGTCCATCAAATCAATTTTGTTTTTCGTATGGTGCGTTCTGATAGAGGTGGTAGTACAGCGCGTGGCAGTTGGCACACGCGAAAATCGAAATAAAAAACTTGCAAAATTGATTCTTGATCAAAAATGGCTGTATTATTATAAGTATTTTATACGCCGAAGCATGCAGCACTCAGGACGTACTCCCTTTTGGCGGATTTGAGAAAGGAGATCATGAACAATTTAATAAAACGTAATTTTTATGTTGGCATGCATTAAGTTCTGGCATTTTTTTTCTTCTGGAGGACTAAAATGACTGTGTTACTACCACGTGTGCTCCCTTACCGTTTCATATTTCAAACCTGTTTTAGCCTTTACCAGAGCGCGTCGCTCGTTCATCGCCCAAACAGGTGTTTTACTGGCCTTATACAACTGTAATCCCTACGCACAAGTGTCGGAGTAAAATAAGCCACAGCTGTACGTTGAATCATTACAAAAAGTCAGTTCATAAATCTGAAAAATAATGCCAAGAAGAGGATGTTACAGTATTGTAGGTAAAGCTCTTCATGATATTGTTCTTTGTAACATGACCTTCACCTCGACCTGTGCCTCAAGCCGAGGCGTTACCTACCCAACAGGACATGTATATGTTACAGGCAATATGAAAACTCAGGCAGTTTGCAAACTGCCTGGCTCAATTCAGGCAGTTTCGAAACTGCCTGAAAACCTAGGCAGTTTGCAAAATGCCTGAAAATCCAGGCAGTTTTGAAACTGCCCGGCAGTATGAAAACTGCCTAGGCAGTTTGCAAACTGCCTGACGATACACGACTCCAGCCTCTGGGCGATCACGTGACGAGCCCAACTTGGTGCTGCCGGTGATCCGGCCGTATCTACGAATGGTGATGAATTATTATTGCAAGCCGCACTCTTGTAAGTTGAACATAGTCGATCTGAACAATGCACGCATGACTTAACAGGTGTCTACGCGGATGCCTGAAATAGTAAAAATATCCACTTGTGTTTGTGGATGAGAAAGTAGGTAGACGGCGAGTAGATGGATGCAATTGTCACACAATCTAGGTGACATTTCAACGACGTGTAGTGTCAGAAACGGGGTCGCTAGGGTATATAATGAACGGGACGGGAACGGGACGGGAACGGGACGGGAACGGGACGGGAACGGGACGGGAACGGGACGGGAACGGGACGGGGGAACGGGGGAACGGGGATGGGGGAAGGGGCGGTGGGAACGGGAAAGGGGAACAAAGACGGGGAGAACGGGACGGGGGAACGTGGACGGGGGGGGGGGGGGGCGGGGATGGGGGGAACGGGGACGGGGGAACGGGGACGGGAGAACGGGAACGGGGGAAAGGGGACGAGGGAACGGGGACGGGTGAACGGGGATGGGGTAACGGGGGTGGGGTAACGGGGATGTGGGAATGGGGACGGGGGAACGGGGACGGGGACGGGGACGGGGACGGGGGCGGGGACGGGGGCGGGGACGGGGACGGGGACGGGGACGGGGACGGGGACGGGGACGGGGACGGGGACGGGGACGGGGACGGGGACGGGGACGGGGACGAGGACGGGGACGGGGACGGGGACGGGGACGGGGACGGGGACGGGGACGGGGACGGGGACGGGGACGGGGACGGGGACGGGGACGGGGACGGGGACGGGGACGGGGATGGGGACGGGGACGGGGACGGGGACGGGGACGGGGACGGGGACGGGGACGGGGACGGGGACGTGGACGGGGGGGGGGGGGGGGGCGGGGATGGGGGGAACGGGGACGGGGGAACGGGGACGGGAGAACGGGAACGGGGGAAAGGGGACGAGGGAACGGGGACGGGTGAACGGGGATGGGGTAACGGGGGTGGGGTAACGGGGATGTGGGAATGGGGACGGGGGAACGGGGACGGGGACGGGGACGGGGACGGGGGCGGGGACGGGGACGGGGACGGGGACGGGGACGGGGACGGGGACGGGGACGGGGACGGGGACGGGGACGGGGACGGGGACGGGGACGGGACGGGGACGGGGACGGGGACGGGGACGGGGACGGGGACGGGGACGGGGACGAGGACGGGGACGGGGACGGGGACGGGGACGGGGACGGGGACGGGGACGGGGACGGGGACGGGGACGGGGACGGGGACGGGGACGGGGACGGGGATGGGGACGGGGACGGGGACGGGGACGGGGACGGGGACGGGGACGGGACGGGACGGGGACGGGGACGGGGACGGGGACGGGGACGGGGACGGGGACGGGGACGGGGACGGGGACGGGGACGGGGACGGGGACGGGGACGGGGACGGGGTGGTTCATAAACGGGAGACGGAAGACGGGAGACGGAAGACGGGAGACGGGAGACGGGAGACGGGAGACGGGAGACGGGAGGCGGGAGGCGGGAGACGGGAGACGGGAGGCGGGAGGCGGGAGACGGGAGACGGGAGATGGGAGACGGGAGACGGGAGACGGGAGACGGGAGACGGGAGACGGGAGACGGGAGACGGGAGACGGGAGACGGGTACGGAACGGGAACGGAACGGGCATGATCAGCTTAGCTATACACTATCGAACTTGGTTACCTTCGTATTGCGGTAGCAAGCGAGCCACACTTGTCTCCTTCTAATTGAGGTTGTTGAAAACTTTCATCCATATTATAATTTGTGTGCAGCTCTAAGGATATTAACATGAAAGTAGTGCAGCGTATGCAGATTGCGCTCACGATGCGCCTAGTTCATGATTTTTCAATGTTTATGAAGAGAGCTGACTGTTGAGAAGCGTTTAACTTTCTGGCGCTGTTATAATTCATTTTTTTGCAGCATTTGAGCACACTGTCTTACTTCTGTGTTTGTCGATTTTAGCTGATCAACCACAACGTTTGTAACGGGCCGACATCAAAAGTTGGATAGGCATTTTCCGTTGTCATGTCTTGAAACGTAAGTAGTTGACTGTCCGAGAGCAAGCTGTATCATCCTGGTAATTTGGCTTCATTTTCACAGTTACCATTTACCATTCCAACATTCTAACTGGTAGCATTTTTTTTTCTTCTAGCATCCAAAGATTCTGGCATTTTAACATCACCACTTCTGCAACCGACCCGGTTGTCTGGGACGGCAAAACTTGGACGGCAAAACTCTCGCAGTAATGCGTGGAGTTGTTTGTTTTGCTATCAGATAGATTGGATGTGTTTGAATGACCAAGCAATAACATATATTATATATAATATACTATTATAATATTATATAACATTTGAATCTTCAATAGATGGAATCGTCCAAAATCTTCAAATGAAAATATTAAGCGTAACTGACACAGCATCCTCCAAAAGAGCGAAACATTTCTGGCGGCACCCAATACGCGAACAAGATGGAAAACTGACTGACGCTCTCGTAAATGTCATATTGCCTAGGCAGTTTGCAAACTGCCTGACACTATGGTAAATGTCATATTGCCTAGGCAGTTTTGATACTGCCTGGAATTTCAGGCATTTTGCAAACTGCCTGGAATTTTCAGGCAGTTTCAAACTGCCTGCTTTTTTAGGCAGTTTCGAAACTGCCTGGGCTGGCCAGGCAGTTTGCAAACTGCCTGAGTTTTCATATTGCCTGTAACATATGTTATGGATATACCTTCAAGAGTGCTTTGGTTCACTGTAACGATGTGCAATGTGCATGACATCTAATCTAAATACCAATGCTCGACGGCTTTTGATTTGAGCTTGACCTATCACAATACCCAAAGTTCAAAGTAAGCATGTATTAGACGTGTTTCTTCGGGAGCTGCCGTTTTTTTGCCTTGATGATACGCTCATTATTGGCTAGGGAGATAGTCAGTAACTACTGACCCCACAGTCAATGGCGCTCGGCTGGCACCTGAATGGCGGGTTTATTCATTTAGACCGTGCCACCATGGAGCGGAACGATATTTTAATGGTTGAAAGTCGACACATACAAATGTTGAGCTTTGATTCGTCGGACACATCTACCTATAGCTGGCAGGTTCGCCGTGTTTACCTTAGCATGTTTATATCAGAGGTATAAGTTGCCAGCTGGATCTTTGCTGTTCCACGCCATCCTGTATTCATTTTGCTCTCGAATCATTACAATTATTTGGCAAAAATACAAATATCTCATAGTTAATTTTTATTAGAGATATCGTTTGAGTTATTTGAGATACCAAAATCAGTCATTGTTTTTACCAAGAGCCTTACTTCCATTTACATTTGTTTTATGTACGGCAGAGGCTAAAAGAGGGAAAATATATGATAACATCAGGATTAATTAAAATCTGTATCCAAATCGGGCTGATAAATGAAAACGAATGTGTGATCAGTTTAAATCAGTTAAGCTCGTTTCATTTTGAGGACTTATATATATATATATATATATATATATATATATACTACTTTGCTTGAGTACGTTTACTTCATCGTCTACTTCAGACAAAGACGATACCCTGATTATCAAAATCTAACGCAATTAGTGCTGAAAAGTGCTGAAATGTAAGAAAATATCTCGTGTTGGCAGAATTAGATACCGGGGCACCCTGATGACAAATACAAAAATATGACAACAGCGTGTACTATGCATGTAACACAGCACTGAAACACAAATGAAACACAAATGAAACACAAATAAAACACAAATGAAACACACATGAAACACAAATAAAACACAAATGAAACACACATGACACACACATGAAGTACACATGAAACTCAAATGAAACTAGAATGAAGCAATACTCAAACAAGACTGAACCCCAGCTGAAACGCAATTGAAACACTAACCACACCCCTGGGTAACCAGTCGGACATCAGATGACCCCCAGCAGCGGCCGACAGGCGCCACCCAGTCGCTATACCATCCTGCGGACGTCACTGGCCCGCTACATCATCACGTCACTGGCCCGCTACATCATCCGGCAGCAGACGGTACACCATCGGGCGGCGTCACCCGGACGGCGCCGCACCGCACCCCCGGTGCCGTCAGCGTCGAGGCCGGTCCTACTTCACCGTGGCGCCGCCCGTGTCTGCGGCGCAGCGAGTGTTTTGACACCAACCGACAGCGGCAGTGATTGGCTATCCCGTCCGACTATATACCACCCGAATTAATTAGAGTAAATACATTAAGCGCAGGGTCGCCGGGCCGACGAAATCGCGGCTCATTCATGGAACATTTCCCGCGTCCGGCCGGAGCCAAGTTTAAATACGTGGCCGTGTTATTCTGGGGATCAGGGGTAGTGAGGCTGACGGCCGGCCGCCGGCTGCTGCTAATGAGATACACGGCGAGACAGTTAACAGCACCGAGCAGCGCCACAGTTCGCCGTCCAAGCGGAGGCGCCGGGTTCAATGGGCCACCGACGGCACCCTAACAACACTCACCGGAGCACACTAACAACACCCATCGGAGCCGGTGTGACGCGAGAACGGCGCTACGGCGGCGTCTCGTCAACATAAAGGTAGGTAAGCAGTGGAGCTGCGTGTAAAGGCTGTTGTGGCCGGGTTTACACCAGTTTTGTCCGGTGATGATGGATGCTTAACAACTCATTAATGTATCGCTACTGGAAAGTTATGGTTTGAAAAACGAGATGAGGTGACGTCTATGGCGGGTATCGCAATAGCTTGGTTTTTAATTGTGATGGGCTGTTTTAATCTTAGCTTATACAGCTGCTGCTCAGGAATCCCTGTGAGCACGAGCCATTAACCCACGCCGTGCCGGTGCTCGGCGCCACCTTCACCATTCGGGGGAGGGGGAGCGTCTGAACGCCCCTTTCGAACTTGGCTCCTATAGAGAGTAGCTATTTGTTTCTGTTTGTCCCACCTAAGAACTAGTTTATTCAAGTAAACGCAATTCAAAAATCCCGCATCAGCCGCATCACGCATCAGTCGGGAGCAGTGCGGCAACTTCGCTATAGTTATACCAGTATACCATGACAGTTCAATTGTATTATTTTGTTGACCTGCCGGCCATGTTGGTACTGCAGTGCATCTAAACAATCGTGCGGAGCAGGGCACCTGTTGTACCTCAGTGACAGTGAAACGTAGTACAGGGCTGAGCTGGCAGTAAGCTGCTGCTGCTGACTCAAAGAGAGAGAGGCCTTTCTGATCGGCGGAACACGGTGGAAGTCGGCGGAACACTGGCGGATGTGTTTACATTCCTGGCGCAGCTGAGGCGGCTGACGCGGCGGCGGATCCGGCCCGCTCGCGTCCGAAGGCACGTTCAGCACCGCTGGAAGCTGTGCACAGGCAGGTCGGCCGCATCAAAGCCTGTCATCGGACGCAGCTTGCTTCACGGAAACTCGCCAATCGTTCTCGACGCTGAAACGTGCTTTGTAATGTGCACTTCTATCAGGTTTGATCCGGCTGTCAGGGTTTACGGTGTTTTGCTAAGGTTTTCTCAAGGACGCATGTTTCTACGTACAACACTGGAGGGTGAATCAGATTCTACGTGGAGACTGGAGGGTGAATCAGATTAGGAGGAAGGTGGAGCGCGGTATTTTATTTATGTTTTACTATGCATGTCGCAAGTATGCTTAAGTTTCATTTCATATGGATAAAGCCAATAACCACCAAGATTGTGAGCCGCATTTCACAAAGGAGGCACACGAGATGTTGCTTTGTCGAGCAAAAAAGGTGGCGTTCCAACAGTGTATGATATAATGAAATGTCACGATTTATATCTTGTCTTATTATGCTGAGCGTTGAAAACTGATTTTTTAATGCAATCTATATATCTTTAAGGTATCTACAAATTCAACGTTTTCATTTCCAACGGTGTTGATCTGCATCGGCTAGATTAATGTTGACCGGAAAGTATAGCAATTAATAGCTCTGTTCAATGTTAGGCTTCACACTAGCGACTAATTATGCCATATAAAAAAATATTTGAACAGGAGCCAGGCATTTCTCCTGAAACACCGTCAGGAATTCGAGCTGCGAAAAGACTTCGAGCTCCAGCGGAAGTGGTTCCTACGGATACGATATATCGTGTCCTGTTCTGTTCTGTTTGGACGCTGAATTTCATTCAGCGCTGATGTAACGGTAGCCCCCATCCGAGTCCTACTCACCGGTACTGGAGCTAAGTTTGCTGCTCCGTGCCACTGCACCTGTGCTGTGCAGTGGCCAAGCTGAGGCTGACAGACGTTCATTGCAGCACTTGTCGGCAACCTTTGCGTAATTTAGCAATGCTCTTTCTTAAGGAAATACACATATTTATATATTCTAAGCATATTTAATAAAGTTAAACAGACTGACAGACACTTGCAAACATATACAAACTTGGCCAGGCCATCAGGACTAGGAGTGCGCTTTGCTGTGTGTTGGTGGCCGATTGGTCCCCAGTGTGCCGTAGCCAGCCCTGTGTGTCAGCCTGGGCCGGGTCCGGGTCGGGTACAGGCCGTGCCGAGTCCGGCCGCGCACGGGTCCGGGTCCGGGTCCGGGTCCGGGTCGGGTACGGGCCGGACCGAGTCCGTCCGCGCGCGGGTCCGGGTCCGGGTCCGGGCCGGGTCCGGGCCGGGTCCGGGCCGCTCAGACCAGGCCAGGAATGCCCGGCGGCGGCGCAGCGGGCCGCGGGCCGCGGGGCGGGGAGCTGGCACGTGTCGGCCGGTTGGGGGTGCCGCCCTTCGGCGCCAGCCGGCGCTGTGGCGCCTGCCCCGCCGCCGGCCTCCGCGCCATGGGTCGGCCTCGAAAAAACACGGCAGCTCTTCACCCGGCAGTGGCTGTGCGCCAGCGTCGGCCGCGGACAGGTAGGCGGACAGGCGGACTGGCGACCCAGGCGGCAAGGCAGGCAGGCGGGCGCAGGCGGATACAAGCCGGTGCGGGCCGACGCAGATGAACGCAGGCGGACACAGGCGTGTGAACAGGTGGCACCTCCCTTCGTTGTCACAGCAGTTGAAAAAAGGGTCTGTAACTGAGATTGGATCTGACACAGGCGTTTTGAGATTCCTGGCTACTCAGAAGTATGGAATGAGTCCATGAGTTTAAATTACTATGTTTAGGTACCACAATACTCGTTAGATGCTAGATTAAATGAAAGAGTGTGTATCAATGATGCAAAAACATATGTCGAGCATGGTTTTTATTACATTAGTTTGCCCAACTTGCATGAGGTACGGTTATATTATTCGCGCCCATCATCGAGCACAAACAAACACTTTGATTGTGTTCGCCACGACGGATACCAGTCACAAGCTTTTCTGACAGTTCGGCCATCGTTGCCGCGGACGGAGCTTCAGTTGTCGACTGCATACGACCTGCCGACAGTTATCAGTCCGCGACAGCAGCGGATCGCACGACCTGCCGACAGTTCTCAGTCCGTGTGCAGCGGATCACACGACCAGCCGACAGTTATCAGTCCGCGTCAGCAGCGGATCACACGACCTGCCGACAGTTCTCAGTCCGCGTCAGCAGCGGATCACACGACCTGCCGACAGTTCTCAGTCCGTGTCAGCAGCGGATCACACGACCTGCCGACAGTTCTCAGTCCGTGTCAGCAGCGGATCACACGACCTGCCGACAGTTCTCAGTCCGTCAGCAGCGGATCACACGACCTGTCGACAGTTCTCAGTCCGCGTCAGCAGCGGATCACACGACCTGCCGACAGTTCTCAGTCCACGTCAGCAGCGGATCACACGACCTGCCGACAGTTTTCAGTCCACGTCAGCAGCGGATCACACGACCAGCCGACAGTTATCAGTCCGCGTCAGCAGCGGATCACACGACCTGCCGACAGTTCTCAGTCCGTCAGCAGCGGATCACACGACCTGTCGACAGTTCTCAGTCCGCGTCAGCAGCGGATCACACGACCTGCCGACAGTTCTCAGTCCGCGTCAGCAGCGGATCACACGACCTGCCGACAGTTCTCAGTCCACGTCAGCAGCGGATCACACGACCAGCCGACAGTTCTCAGTCCACGTCAGCAGCGGATCACACGACCTGCTGACAGTTCTCAGTCCACGTCAGCAGCGGATCACACGACCTGCCGACAGTTCTCAGTCCGTGTGCAGCGGATCACACGACCTGCCGACAGTTCTCAGTCCACGTCAGCAGCGGATCACACGACCTGCGGACAGTTCTCAGTCCGCGTCAGCAGCGGATCACACGACCTGCCGACAGTTTTCAGTCCACGTCAGCAGCGGATCACACGACCTGCGGACAGTTCTCAGTCCACGTCAGCAGCGGATCACACGACCTGCCGACAGTTTTCAGTCCACGTCAGCAGCGGATCACACGACCTGCCGACAGTTCTCAGTCCGTGTGCAGCGGATCACACGGCCTGCCGACAGTTCTCAGTCCGTGTCAGCAGCGGATCACACGACCTGCCGACAGTTCTCAGTCCACGTCAGCAGCGGATCACACGGCCTGCCGACAGTTCTCAGTCCGCGTCAGCAGCGGATCACACGACCTGCGGACAGTTCTCAGTCCACGTCAGCAGCGGATCACACGACCTGCCGACAGTTTTCAGTCCACGTCAGCAGCGGATCACACGACCTGCCGACAGTTCTCAGTCCGTGTGCAGCGGATCACACGGCCTGCCGACAGTTCTCAGTCCGTGTCAGCAGCGGATCACACGACCTGCCGACAGTTCTCAGTCCACGTCAGCAGCGGATCACACGGCCTGCCGACAGTTTTCAGTCCACGTCAGCAGCGGATCACACGACCTGCGGACAGTTCTCAGTCCGCGTCAGCAGCGGATTGCACGACCTGCCGACAGTTCTCAGTCCGTGTCAGCAGCGGATCACACGGCCTGCTGACAGTTCTCAGTCCGTGTCAGCAGCGGATCACACGGCCTGCTGACAGTTCTCAGTCCGCGTCAGCAGCGGATCACACGACCTGCTGACAGTTCTCAGTCCACGTCAGCAGCGGATCACACGACCTGCGGACAGTTCTCAGTCCGCGTCAGCAGCGGATCACACGACCTGCCGACAGTTCTCAGTCCGTGTCAGCAGCGGATCACACGGCCTGCTGACAGTTCTCAGTCCACGTCAGCAGCGGATCACACGACCTGCCGACAGTTTTCAGTCCGCATCAGCAGCGGATCACACGACCTGCCGACAGTTCTCAGTCCGTGTGCAGCGGATCACACGACCAGCCGACAGTTCTCAGTCCGCATCAGCAGCGGATCACACGACCTGCCGACAGTTCTCAGTCCGTGTGCAGCGGATCACACGACCAGCCGACAGTTCTCAGTCCGCATCAGCAGCGGATCACACGACCTGCCGACAGTTCTCAGTCCGTGTGCAGCGGATCAAAACGAGCGGTGCCGCCTCCTCAACGCGGCGACCTGACGTCTGCCAACCAAAATCCAGGCAGCTAAACATAGATCCAGCAGCTGTAATGGACAGGCTGTAAAACGCATAATGAACCAGGATTAGACCAGGATTAGACTCTATAAAGTCCAAAGGAAATCGTTACAGAGAATTCGAATCTGAGATATCCTGCTCCGAAATGGAAGCTAGTTTTGCCTCTACCAAATCATGAAGTTCCTTGACGACTTATCCATGGCGTTGGTGGCAAACATTCAAGTCAATTGATGAAGTTGAATTGCCTATCCAAAGTATTCGGCAGAATAAATTAAGTATTTATGTTTACAAAAAAAAAATCGTTCATGGAGAATTAATGAAAAAAGGAACTGTGATAAGCTTTTTCAGAGCTTCTGAAATGAGCGACCAGGAATAATGACAAGATGGAATGGAGCAAAGTTATATAAGTGACTTGTGATGTCGATATTTGTATACGTTTTTTTTGTGAGGTGGAAAAGAAAGGAAAATCTGGAATGGACAGAAAATGAAAAGCAAATTTACCATATTTATCATATTATGGCACATTGAAATGATGGTATTCATATACTTATTATTAAATTTAAGAGAAAAAAATAATGTCAAAGAATTATACTCTGTGGGGATAAAGAACGAACTCCGACACCGAAATGAAAGCAAATGCTATCATACAACTGAAAAAAACGCAAGAAAACTAGGTTTTGGAATACTCATTTTTTTAATAACCTTGTGTTTAGCGGAATAAGTAAGGCTTTCATCTATATTATTATTTGATAAGCGTCTGTCTGTCTGTCTGTCTGTCTATCCGTCACGAATTTATATAATTAAAGCGGATCCAAGGTCAAGTTTTCCAGTTCTTTGTTCTCCTGTTTTAGGACTTCGCTCCAGAAATTCCCATATATCTCAGGAACTAGGCTAGCTAGAAACAAACGGCAAAAGGCGTCAGCCATTGAAATTGTCAATCAACAAAATGTCCTCAAATTTGATCTCAGGTCAATATTTGAGGCTCCAGAGGTAAAAAAGAGGACAAATGCTGTTCTTTTACAAAACTGTTTTTCGCTAATAACTTTTAATCTAAAAAGATAACGAAAAACTGTTTACGCCATTGTGTTTGTCTTGTCAAGGCGCTACGATTGATATACATGGTGATCTTGTTAAGTCAACTTAAAATTTGACCACAGGTCATATGGCCTTGACCTGAGGTCAAGACCCAAGTAGGCCATGTTGCCTATAGGGAGACGTGTCTCGACGAGACAAACACATTTCTGTCAGTTTCACTTCTCTATCTGAATTATGTCGCGAGTTATTGACAAACAAGTGATTGTGAACTCGGATGACCTCAAATGACCCCATAGGGGTCACTGAACAAAACTTACTCTTGGATCATCAATATTTTGTATTTATAATAACATGATCCTGAAGTAATTGGACTAATAGCATGCATATCCTTGAAATAGGAGGCATTTTAATATTTCCCTATTAACTTATTATGGGGAGGTCACGAAATTGACCTGACCTTAGGTTACCGATATACAAATTCCGAGATAAACGAATTGTAATCACTTATGCCCTGATGACACCCTGTAAGTTTCAAACTGATCAGTGAGAAACTCTGGCTTTGGCACAACTGCAAACGTTTTTGGAGATGGGGTTACTTAACCTGGTCTGGTGACCTGACCTGAGATGACCCGAGATCAACTTGTTTTTAAAAAGTGTGCAATTGATATCCTAACAAGTGTGCCAAAACCCGGTGGCGCTGCGCGCCGCCGTTTTTTTCGCTATCTGAGAAAACCCTGAGGGGGGGGGGGCGGAAATCACCCCCCCCCCCTCCTGCAGTGCGCGGGTTAAGAGCTTGCCTCTGATCAAATACGTGTTAATATATATCTACATCGTATCGTGGTTCTTGCTGACCCTTAAATATGAATCATCACATCATCATATCATCATCATCATAGTTATCATCCTCATCGTCGTATATGGCTTTCCTATATTCCCCTGAACTGAATTAAATGTGTTGATGTGCGTGTTGGTATCACAGCAAGTTGGAAAGGCGTGCTTGTTTGCACCTGGAGGACATGGTTAAGTTGAATCACGTGCCATCGATTTCATTTTTACCATAATTCGTATATGAACCTCTATGACGTCACGCTTAGCTAACATCGCCGGACGGTGGTACCTCCTGGCAATTTTTGCTGGAGGACTAACAATGTGTTACTACCACGTGTGTTCCCTTACCGTTTCATATTTCAAACCTGTTTTAGCTTTACCAGAGCGCGCTCGCTCGGTCATCGCCCAAAACGGCGTTGTATTGGTTAATAATATAAGATAAGATAAGATAGCTAAAATGCCCCTTACATCGCTCTATTGACTGACCTCCAAGCGTTGCATACTTCCTGGAAACCTCCCCGTTTCAACTCCCTGAAACCGCCTCTGTCATGCAATTTATATGATAGTTCATTAACATAAACTAATTTGCACTTGATTCAATCACCGTAAACCGATGTAACTTCTTCATACTTGAGGCAGTTAGGAAGAAGCCGTGAAGATCGCATTTCCGTATTATCGCCAAATGTCGCCGAAGAACAACCCCAAAAACCGTGCCCTGGAACCGCCTCTGTTCAGGTTAAGAACTCGAAATCTTGACTCCACATGTGACAATCTATTTTGGGAAAAGTCCCAAACTTTCATGGGGCTGCTCCCAGCCGTTCTGGAGATATCTGCAAAAACCTGAGGGGGGAATCTGCCCCCTGTTACACATAGGGTTAACCCTCGCCCAGGTAGGGAGGTGGATGCCACCCCTCTGTTTTTCAAGAATAACTCGTGTCGTTTGCAACTGATTGCAATGAAACTTTCAGTACCATAATGTTAAAGAATTTGACACTTACTGTAAAATTTTGAACTTCTAACTCACATAACCCGTGACCTATGACCTGTTTCTCAAGGTCATGTCAGGCGCAACTGGCGTCCCGTAGTATCGATGCTTGTAACTTGTGCAGTTTCCGAGTGTTTGTTGTTTAGGAGCATATGCACAGGTGTTTCCAGGTGACAGTTGTGGTTTCCACTGATATTGTGACCTCGATTGACCTTTTCAGAGGTCAACCGAGGTCATTGGCCTCAAATAACCTCAGATGACTTATTTTTGGCTTCTGGCGGTTTCTAGGACATTTTATGACGCTGATTTCAAATTTGAGATCCATTTGACATAATTATATGTGTCACTGGGGCCATGCGCTTCCACAACTCAACCGAGGTCACTGACTTCAGATGACCTGACATGACCTTTTTGGAATTTGGCAGTTTCTAGGACATTTTGTGACGCTTATTTCAAATTTGGCACCCATTAAACATTATGATATGCTCATTCACGATTCAAGCTTGATACAATTCAAATTATACGCATTTACAACTTTGATGACTTTTGGGTCATTGACATGACCTCAAAGGTCACCTAATGACCCAAGACCTTAACATCAGGTATCACCGGCTTCCTCTCATCACAAGCAACACACTCGGGAGAGGAGGGACAACCACTTGGTTGAACCCCCCTCCCCCCCCGACCTCCACCCTAAATTGTGTGGCGGCGTTCCTGGTTCAACAATCCCCGATCTCCCCTACTCTGCCGTTAATGAGCAATTGTTCAAAGAATATTGAAATTCATGATATTTCGGAAATAATTCAAAGATACTTATTTTGGCTGGGAAATACTATAACTTAGGAATATCATGGCATTTATCAATGGATTTGTATCAATTTATCACCAGGTAAGTATATTTTATTTTAATTTAATACCTATCAAGCGAAAAATTACATGGAATTACTGAAATCAGGGCGGCCAATACTTGTTGACTGGAGGGGGGGGGGGGGGGGGGGGCAGGGCTGACTGGGTGAGGTGGATTTTCCACCCAGTTAACATGTTAAAATAGGCATTGTTAAAACCATTGAACGTTTTTCTCATCATTGTGTTGCGGGAGCGCACACTGAAACTCAAACGTCTTCTCGTACTCTGTATTGGGCGTACACAATGATAACAGCCCGTCGCCGTGACCGTCCTCGCCCGACTCCACGCCGCGCCGCTCCCCGCTCCACTCCGCTCCGGCCCACCGCCAGAGGCGGGTCACGTGACCCGGTGTCGGGTCAGCGGCCAAGGGCGGCGCCAGGCACGCGGCGCCCGGCGGTGCCAGGCAGCCGCCGCCCGTAACACCCCTCCACCCTTAAACGAAACATGGCTCTTATTAGGGCAGTACACTGATACAGTGCAAAACACCAACTCAATGAACAGCACCGGAACACCCTCGTACTCCCCAACCTCCACCAAACTAACAATAGCACACACGTAACAAAAACACATCCGAGGCGGCCTCCAACCGTGCGACACCTACTCCTCTCCGAGTCTCAGCCAGCCTGGCAGCCACGGCAAGAGACGCTGGTAGCCTAAGCCGCTGAGGTGCACTTCATCCCTGGTGAAGAACTCTGGTACCAGATGGTACGTCCGCCGTCGACCCTCCCGACGACAGAGGCGGCGGCCCAGCGGGATAAATTCCGCCCCCGTCGCTCGGCCCAGTTCGCAGAGAGCCCTCTCCAGCCAGAAGGCCGGCGTGCTTTCCCACATTCGCCCCCTGTCATGAGACGGTCGGGGCGTCGTGCCCAGCACAGTTACCC
Source organism: Chirona hameri (assembly GCA_036785665.1). Classification (NCBI taxonomy): domain Eukaryota; kingdom Metazoa; phylum Arthropoda; class Thecostraca; order Balanomorpha; family Balanidae; genus Chirona; species Chirona hameri. The sequence goes on along the minus strand of JAXIVJ010006641.1, from coordinate 45,162 downwards.
CTACCCCCAGCTCCTTGATCCTGTTTACGGCTTCATTAAGCCGTGTCACTTTGGCCAGGGCAGTGGGCACATCGAAGCTGGCGCCCCTGGGGTAGACGTCATTGCCCCCGAGCCACAAAATGATCTGCGCTCCGGCACGGTCGCTGGCGTCTATCCTCTCCAACCACTCCATCACCCACGACAGGCCCACACCCACCCAACGTTGGAGTGTGAATCCAGGAACCGCCCGGGTCGACAGCCGCCAAGGGAGGCCACACCGAAAGCCCGCCCTGCTCACCATCGAATCCCCGATGAACAGCACGGCGGACCCCGGCGGACCAACCTCCGGCATACCGCCGGACCCCTTAGCTGCATCATCCCCGGACGGGACCGGCAACACATAGGCGACCTGGCCTCCTGCCACAGGCTCCTCTCCTTCGTCTCCTACCTCCTCCATTGTTCCCAGCCGCCACTCGTCATCGCCGAGAAGCTCGCGCAGAATGTCAGCCGGGTCACCTTCCGTCGGGATCTCCGCCAGGGCGACGTCCGTTGGTGACTGAGGCTGCGGGTAGTCTACCTCGGCAGAAGGTGCAGCCGCTGCCGGCGGTGTTGCCACCACCGAGCCGCTCCCCCTCAGTTCCGTTATGGCGTTGCGGAGCTCCTTGGTTTCCAGCTCTCTCCTCGTCCTCTCCTCGTTGAGCGCCACCCAGAGGCGGTCCAGCTCAGGGTCCCTGGAGTCCATCTGAAAAGCTTTTTTTTTTGACTCATTACATGTTCCACCTCTTTGGCACACAATGACCTATGCATACATCAGATATGAGCAAATACACCGTATACTATTACGTCTTGCACCAGAATACACACATCCCATATGCACGATCGAACTGAAGCACCAGATATCAGACCCCGGTTCTCTCAGTCTCCCGCCTGGTAACGCTCAGGCGGCCGCGAAACCCGCCCCGACCTCGTTATGTATGGCGCTGAGGGCACTACCTCCCTCTGAGCGTTCCTGGCCTGCCCATCCGGAGCTCCCTTGGTTCCCATCAGCAGCATGAGGGGCACATGTCCGTTGTGCTGATGCCCCAAAGCGTCCCTCACCCTTCCCTCCCCCGGGACCTCACCGTCTCTGGACCGATTGCAAGGATCAGGAGAAGTCAACTGTGTCGGGTCGTTCAGTCGGGGGATGAACCACTTCAGGTCGTTGTGGTGTACACGGCGCGTCTTGCCATTCCCATCTTGCACTTTGTACGTGACCTCCTTTCCTGGTGTCCCTCGCTTATCGATGATGGTCACTGGCCCTTTGAACGGCAAGCCCAACTTCGGTTTTCCACCTACAGCAGCGGTGTAGTCACGTACCCATACTCTCGACCCTATGGAGTACGCAGTGTACCTCACCCTGCTATCATGGCGAACCGCCATTCGAGCAGCCGCTCTGGACGAAGCTGCCTTCACTTGTACAAACGCCTGTCTCATGGTTTTCAGCCGGCTGTTCAGGAACGTTTGGGCTGGCATTATAGCGTCAGCTGGACCGTAGACCACGTCCAGAGGTAGACGAGGCTCGAAGCCATGGATCAGATAGAATGGAGTGTACCCGGTGGTCTCATGGACAGACGAGTTGTAGGCCATCGCGTACGACCTGATACGCCCATCCCAATCGAGGCCCTGGCTGTCGATATATTTCGACACCATGTCCTTCAGCGTCCGCATGCAGCGCTCCACCATACCATCGCTCTGTGGATGATATGGTGTCGTCCTGGTCTTGTGGATGCCGAGCTTCTTGTACAGCTCCCGCATCATCAGCGACTCGAACTGGGCACCCTGATCCGTATGAATCCGCTCGGGGACCCCAAGCTCCTGGATCCAGTGAAGGAGTTCCTCCATCACCGTCTCTGACTTCTGGTTTGGCATCGGAAAAATTCGCACAAACTTCGAGAAGTAGTCCATGACCACGAGAACGTATCTATTCCCCTTTGATGACACAGGCATCTCCGTGATGTCCATGGCTATCCTCTCGAAGGGCCGAGATGCGACCTCGGTGACCATCGGGGCCCGCCGCTTGGGCGCGGGCTTATACCGTCGCTGGCACAGCGTGCATGAGGCACAGAAGCCTCTGATGTCCTCATTCATCCCTAGCCAGACAAACCGAGCTTTTACCCGGGCGATAGTCCGTCTTCGTCCCATGTGCCCGCATGAAGGGTCATCGTGCGCCAGTCGGATGATCTCGGTCCGTATGGTCTGAGGTACGGCCGCCTGGAATTGCTGACCAGAGGCGACTCCGATTACCCCATTTCGAACCCGTACTTTGGTCCAGTGCTTCCTAAGCACGCTCCACCCTGCGAAATCTGATGGCTTAGGTATTTCCTTCTTCCCACACGCTTCTCTCAGCTCGGACAGTGTTGGATCGTCAGCCTGTGCCTTGGAGAGTGAATGAGGAAGGGTCTGGTCTTCTCCACTGTGCCCCGTGGCTGTTGGCCTTGTCGTGGTGGATGACGCTGATCCCACCGTCAGCTCGGGGAAAACAGCCGCCGGGACCACTGAGATTACCACCGCCTCAGGCGAACCGCCCCCCCGAGTGCACGGGCGAACCGCCCACTGCCGAGTTCGGCATCGTCTCCTCGCGCCGCCCATCTGCTGAGGCTGGAGGATGGCCAGCACTACCACCCTGAGCTGAGGGTTCGTCGAATCTGATGCCGGCTGATACCTGTGGCGGCCTACGGGACAGTGCATCGGCATTCCCGTGCGTCACACCGCTGCGGATCCGGACCTTGAAGTCGAAGGAACTCAGCTCGACCGCCCATCGACCGCGACGTCCTGTGCCATCTCGCTCTACGGCGATCGATTCGGGAATGTTTGCCAGCGGCTTGTGGTCGGTCACCACTTCGAACCTAGCTCCTACAGTATACTGGCGGAAATGTCTAATGCCATGGACAATGGCCCAGAGCTCCTTGTCGTAAGTGGGCCATTTCGATTGCTGTTTCGTCAGCGCCTTGCTCTCGTACGCGATCACCTTTTCCACATCCCCAGTGCGCTCAGCTAGCACAACACCAACCGCTGAGTTACACGCGTCGGTGTACATGACGAACGTCCCTTCACATGTCGGCAGCGCCAATACAGGAGGTGATACCAGGGTTGACTTCAGCCGCTCGAATGCGCTTCGCATGGGCTCTGACCATTTGATTCGCCCCTCCGCCACTGATGCGTCTCTGAGAGGCTTTGTGATCGCCGCGTATCCATGAATGAAACGTGCGTAATACCCGCACAGACCCAAGCAACTCTTCATTTCCTCTTCCGATACAGGCAGCGGCCAGGCCATGACCTTTTCCACGTTGTGTGGATCTGGACGGATCCCCTCCTCAGAGACGAGATGGCCAAGGAAGGTCACCTCTCTACGCGCGAATCGACATTTTTGTGCTTTGAGCTTCAACCTTGCCGCTCGGATCCGCCTGAAAACTTCCTGGAGTGTGGCTAAATGTTCTTCCTCAGTCCTATTGAACAGAATCACGTCATCCAGATACACCAGACAGCTCTTGGTGTCGAGGCCCGCCAGGATCAGTTCCATCAACTTTTGGAATGTGCCACTCGCGTTCTTCAAACCCATCGCCATGACTTTGAACTGATGGAGACCTTTACCAGTTGAAAACGCTGTCTTTTCTCGATCTTCAGGCGCCATCTCTACCTGCCAATACCCGGTAGCCATGTCCAGCGTGGTGAACCACCTCGCCTTCGACAGGGTATCGAGTGAGTCGTCGATTCGTGGGAAAGGCATGGCGAAGCCCTTCGTGACACCATTCACTGCCCTCAGGTCAACGCAGAAGCGAAAGGTTCCGTCCTTCTTGCGCACGAGCACGACCGGTGAACACCACGGGCTTTCACTCTCCTCGATGATGTCGTCTTGTAACATCTTCTCCTTCTGCTTCTCCACTTGGTCTCGCACTTTTACAGGCACCCGTCGTGGCCGTTGTTTGATCGGGGCGGTGTCACCAGTGTCGATTCTGTGCCTGGCTAAGTTTGTTTGACCGATGTCACCAGGGTGCTTACTGAAAACATCGCCATAACTCGCGAATAAATCGCACAGCTTCGCCCGCCCACTCTCGCTCAGATCGGTCAGTTCCGGCGCCAGTGATCGTTTCACCTCCGGATCCACACCTTCAGGATCATCAGGTGGAGAACCTCCACCTTCGCAGCTCGCTACTGTGTCGGCAGCGCTGCCCGGCTCCGGACACAACTCACACATGTTGTCCGGCGTGTCTCCCATTGAGAAGAACGTCCCTACATCGGACCCTTTCAGGAGTCGGACGTCCTCCACTCCGACATTCGTCAACCGGATGGCTATGGTGCCATTGGAGGCGACCGCTACCACAGCCCGCGGGATCAAGAGATCATCACAGTCAGCCATGTGGCTCGGCTCTACCATCCCACTTACAGTCCCCTCTGACAACCCCGCACTCGACCCATCAAGCGGTTGTACCATCGCGGCCACCATGATGATAGACCGACCGGGAATGGTCACAGCATTCCCGAGAACAACTCTCGCTCGAGGAGGGCGAATCTCAGGGTATGTTGGAAGAGGAAGCGTCAGCCCCCTGACGCGCAACACTCCCTGCTCGTCGTCAATGATGGTCTTGTACCGACAGCAGAAATCCCGCCCGAGTATCATGTCGTAAACCAGCCCCGGCACCACAGCCAACCGGGGACACACGAACGGCTCTTCCTTTATCAGGATTGGGACCTCACAGAGCACTTCGACGATGTTCAGAGGGCTGCCACCGGCCCCCTTCGCTGACCGCGAAGGTGTGATAACCTCACATCCCAGCTCTGTCCTCAATCTCTGTTGAAGACCGTCCTTAACCATTGAAAAATCTGCACCCGAATCGATCAGTGCCCATACCTCGAGGCTACCGAACTTGACCCGAACGGCTGCTGCAGTTAGTCGGGACTGGCGACACACAGCTGGCTCTTGTCCCACAGAACCAGCTGTTTCTAGTTTTCCGCCTGCTTGTTGTTTCTGGGAGCCTCTTTTGGTACCGCCCCCGGAATGCACTGCGTTGCTTGAGCCATCTGGTCGAGGAGAGAACGGCATGCCGCCATCCAGTGTCCGCTCTGACCACAGAGCAAACAGGTTGGGTGGAGTGGAACGCCAGCCCGTGCAGCAAACGGACAGTTTCTTCGAATGCGTCCCTCCCCTCCACACGAAAAGCATGTCACCTTGGTGGCCCCGCGCCTTGGCTGACCGCGGTGCACTGCCGGACAATCCCGCCGCATATACCCGGGGGCGCCACACCCGTAGCAGGTGACCCTATTGGACATGCCTCCTGTATTAGAGCCAGCGTTTGCAACCGCGAGTACATCCTAGGAAGATCTCAGATCGCCTATCTCCTGCTCCAGCTGAGCTATCTGTGCGTCTCTGTGATCCAGCATGCTGCCCACCTCCCCGGCATTGACTGCCGACACCGCTGACCCAAGAGAAACACGTCCTGCATGCCCATCTGCCAACGGGCCGGCTGCTCGCACCGCCTGGACTACCTCCTGGCGTTTGTGCAGCTCGTTCACCATTGACACTGCCTCTGATAGTGTCCCCGGGTTCCGGTAACATAATTTTGTCTGGAGCCACTCATCCCGAAGCCCACAAATGAACCGACCTGTGAGATTTGTCATAAAAAATCTGTTATCGGCCATCGCTTCGGTGGGGACTGGGGCTGCTTCGGGGAACGCAGCCCGATCCAGCTTCTCAACCCGATCTGCAAAACTCGCGGCCGTCTCCCCTGGTGACTGGGTGACCTGTCCCAGCGCTGCCTGTGCCTGCAGAGGGTCGACAGACTTTCCAAACCGAGCCGCGAGGCACGTTTTGAGTTTGGCGTAGGCTTTATTGACCTTGTACTGGGATTGCGCACAATCCAAAGCCACGCCATCCAACAGAGGTAGAAGACGCTTAACCCGCTCATCGTCTTTGTGTTCCGTAGTTAGAGACTCAAAACGGGATATCCACCCCTCCCAGTCGTCAGTTTCTATGCCTGCAAAGCGAGGGGTACGCGACACCAGAATGGTATCGTTGAAGTCCATGATAGGATAAATTCAGACACAGCACCCTTAATAACCTGAAAAATATACCTGATCAGCCCGCTATCCGGCTTCTGGAAAATATACCCACCAAGCCCACCGCTCAGCGACTGAAGAAAAAATATCTGCCAAGCTCACCGCTCAGCATCAGAAAAATATAGCCACCAAGCCCACCGCTCGGCATCTACATATGCCCACTTATACACCGGAAAACCCTCCCGGCTATGGATAGCATCTAACAACAGACTGATAGTTCACTTTTAAACATATTCGTTGGAAATAGGGCTCACCTGTAAAGATGACGTCTGGAAGAAAGTCCTACCGACCGCGCCAGTGTTGCGGGAGCGCACACTGAAACTCAAACGTCTTCTCGTACTCTGTATTGGGCGTACACAATGATAACAGCCCGTCGCCGTGACCGTCCTCGCCCGACTCCACGCCGCGCCGCTCCCCGCTCCACTCCGCTCCGGCCCACCGCCAGAGGCGGGTCACGTGACCCGGTGTCGGGTCAGCGGCCAAGGGCGGCGCCAGGCACGCGGCGCCCGGCGGTGCCAGGCAGCCGCCGCCCGTAACAATTGGGACACAGTCAGTGCGCACGTGTGCTTCCGTACCGTTTCATATTTCAAACCTGTTTTGGCTTAACCCGCGCCGTGCCGGTGCTCGGCGCCACCTTCGCCGTGCCGTGTTTTGACACCCCTTATAACTCGAAAACTAAAAGGTCTAGAAAAACAAGAAAAAAGGCTTTTGAAAACTCTTGACAAGCATATTCGAAAGTACTCAGATCTTTTTGTTTCCCTGAAGTCAATATTGAGGTCACCAGAGGTAATCAAAGGTCAAATTTGCCAGTGTTTGGACTTCGCTGCAGAAACCCCCAGATATCACAGGAACTATGATAGCTAGGAACTAACGGAAAAAGCAATGAAAGCTCTTGAAAAATTCAATCGCCAAGGTGTCCTTAGATTTTAGCTCAGTGAAGTGGTCGTATCTAATGATTGCTGTCTCCTGCTGTTCTCAGATGTGCTGGCCGCCAATAAAGACTGAGATTACTCGCTAGCCTTTTGACTTTATTACATTGGCGACGAGGATGGCAGCACCAGTTGATCCAGGCCTCGCGACGGCTGGTAAGCCCTGCCCCCTCGGCAATGACCCAGCTACCTCGACAGCTACCCCGACAGCTACCTCGACAGCTACCTCGACAGCTACCTCGACACGTTTGAAGAATAGATGGACTGCACTGCTCCTGGCATCCATCATCATCCAAGATGAGGCACGGCGCCTCAACCTGCTACTTCTGTGGGGAGGACGTGAACTCCGCAGACTAGACAAAGCAGCAGGGGTTGACACTGAGGGCACACCACCCACCACCTACAAGGCAGCCATCACCCTGATCAGGGCTCACTGTGGCGCCCACGTGAACCTCTCTATGACGATGTTTAGGCTGACGCACGCGCGCCAAGGGGACAAGACCATGATGGAATTCCTCAACGAGCTAGATACCTTGTCCACACAGTGCCAACTAGACGTACATCCCTACACAAGGGAAAGGCATAGAAGGACGCGCTTGTCTTTGGGACGTCAGATGACAAACTACGGCAAGAGGCACTAGCCAAAGACTTAGACCTCAAGTCTCTGATCAAGACAGCCCTAGCATGGGTGAAACTTTGTATACTTTTGAGGCCCCACATGGGACCCCATTGTAAAATTTTGGCACTTAATGAGCCATTTTGGGACCTAAATGTTGGAGGTCCTTCTTAGATCGGGATATACAAAACGATCCGTGCAGAGAGGAGGCTTCCTATCATCTGTGCTGTGTATGAGGTCCCATATCTCCTCTGTTGTGAGTAGGAGGCCCCTACTCTCCTTGAGGAGGAGGCCCATCCTCTCATCTGTGCTGAGTAAGAGGCCCCTCATCTCCTCTGTGCTAAGTAGGAGGCCCCTCCTCTCATCTGTGCTGAGTAGGAGGCCTCTCCTCTCCTCAGTGCTAAGGAGGAGTCTTCCTCTCCTCTGTGCTGAGTAGAAGACCCCTCATCTCCTCTGTGCTGAGTAGGAGGCCCCTCCTCTCCTCTGTGTTGAGTAGGAGGCCCCTACTCTCCTCGGTACTGAGTAGGAGGCTCCTACTCTCATTGGTGCTGAGTAGGAGGCCCCTCCTCTCGTCTGTGCTGAGTAGGAGGCCTCTCCTCTCCTCTGTGCTGAGTAGGAGGCCCCTCATCTCCTATGTACTGAGGAGGAGGCCCCTCTCCTCGGTGCTGAGTAGCAGGCCCCTCTCCTCCTCTGTGTTGAGTAGGAGGCCCCTCCTCTCCTCGGTGTATTGTATTGTATTGTATTCCTGTCATAGAGCAATCCTTACATTGCGTGGCGATTACAGCTCAGAGTGCTGTGTAGGAGGCACTCATCTCCTCGGTGCTAAGTAGGAGGGCCCTCCTCTCTTCGGTGCTGAGTAAGAGGCCCTTCTTCTCCTCTGTGCTGAAGAGGAGGCCTTCCTCTTCTCGGTGCTGAGTAGGAGGTCCCTCCTCTTCTCTGTGCTGACTGCTGAGTAGGAGGCCCTCCTCTCCTCGGTGCTAAGTAGGAGGCCCCTCCTCTCCTCGGTGCTGAGTAGGAGGCCCCTGTTCTCTTCTATACTGAGTGGGATTCTCTTCCTCTCTTCTGTGCTGAGTAGGAGGCCCCTCCCCTCCTCTGTGCTGAGTATCAGGCCCCTTCTCTCCTCTCTGCTGAGTAGGAGACCCCCCCTCTCCTCGTTGCTGAGTAGGAGGCTCTCCTCACCTCTGAGCTGAGTAGGAGGCCCATCCTCTTCTTTGTGTTGAGGAGGAGGTCCCTGCTCTCCTCTGTGCTGAGGAGGAGGCCCCTCCTCTCATATGTGCTTAGAAGGAGGCCTCTCCTCTGTGCTGAGCATCAGGCCCCTCCTCTCCTCTGTGCTAATGAGAAGGCCCCTCTCCTCGGTGCTGAGTAGCAGACCCTCCCCTCCTCTGTGCTGAGTAGGAGGCCCCTCCTCTCCCCGGTGCTGTGTAGGAGGCCCTCATCTCCTCGGTACTAAGTAGGAGGGCCCTCTTCTCCTCAGTGCTGAGTAGAAGGCCCTTCTTCTCCTCTGTGCTGAAGAGGAGGCCTATCCTCTCCTCGGTGCCAAGTAGGAGGCCCCTCCTCTCCTCTTTGCTAAGTCGGAGATCCTTCCTCTCCTCTGTGTTGAGTAGGAGGCAACTCATCTCCTCTGTGTTGAGTAGGTGGCCCTCTTCTCTTCTGTGCTGAGTAGGAGGCCCCTCCTCTCATCTGTGCTGAGTAGGAGGTCCCTCTTCTCCTTGAGGAGGAGGCCCCTCTCTCCTCTGTGCTGAGTAAAAAGCCCCTCCACTTTTCTGTCCTGAGTAGGAGGCCCCTCTTCTCCTCTGTGTTGGGTAGGAGGCCCCTTCTCTTCTCTGAGCTGAGTAGGAGGTCCCTGTTCTCCTCTGTGCTGAGGAGGAAGCCCCTCCACTCCCCTGTGCTGAGTAGGAGGCCCCTCCTCTCCTCGGTACCGAGTAGGAGGCCCCTCTTCTCTTTGGTGCTGAGTAGGATGCCACTCTTCTTCTCCTCGGTGCTGAGTAGGAGGCCCCTACTCTCTTCTATGCTGAGTAGGAGGTTCCTCCTCTCATCGGTACTGAGTAGGAGGTCCCTCTTCTCCTCTGTGCTGAGGAGAAGGCCTCTCCTCTCCTCGGTGCTGAGTAGGAGGCCCCTCCTCTCCTCGGTGCTGACTAGGAGGCCCCTCATCTCTTCTGTGCTGAGTAGGATGCCCCTCCTCAACTCTGTAATGAGTAGGAGGCCCCTGCTCTCCTGGGTGCTGAGTAGGAGGCCCCTCCTCTCCTCGGTGCTAAGTAGGATGCCCCTCCTCAACTATGTAATGAGTAGGAGGTCCCTTTTTTCCTCGGTACTGAGAAGAAGACCCCTCATCGGTGCTGAGTAGGAGCCTTTTCCCTCCTCTGTGCTGAGTAGGAGGCCCCTCATCTCCTCGGTGCTGACTGCTGAGTAGGAGGCCTTCCTTTCCTCAGTGATAATTAGGAGGCCCCTCCTCACCTCGGTGCTGAGTAGGAGGCCCCTCATCTCCTCTGTGCTGAGTCGGAGATCCTTCCTCTCCTCTGTGTTGAGTAGGAAGTCCCTCATCTCCTCTGTGTTGAGTAGGTGTCCCCTCTTCTCTGCTGTGCTGAGTAGGAGGCCCCTCCCCTCCTCTGTGCTGAGTAGAAAACCCCTACTCTCCTCTGTGCTGAGGAGGAAGCCCCTCCTCTCTTCTATGCTGAGGATGAGGCCCCTTTTCTCCTCAGTGCTGAGTAGGAGGCCCCTCCCCTCCTCTGTGCTGAGTAGGTATCCCCTCATCTCATCGGTGCTGACTGCTGAGTAGGAGGCCCTCCTCTCCTCGGTGCTAAGTAGGAGGACCCTCCTCTCCTCGGTGCTGAGTAGGAGGCCCCTCCTCTCCTCGGTGCTGAGTAGGAGGCCCTCCTCACCTCTGTGCTGAGCAAAAGGCCCCTCCTCTCCTCAGTGCTGAGTAAGAGGCCCTCCTCTCCCAGGTGCTGAGTAGGAGGCCCTCCTCTCTTCTGTACTGAGTAGGAGGTCCCTCCTCTCCTCTGTGCTGAGTAGGAGGCCCCTCCTCTCCTCTGTGCGGAGTAGGAGGCCCCTCCTACCTTCTGTGCTGAGTAGGAAGCCCCTCGTCTCCTTTGTGATGAGGAGGAGGCCCCTCCTCTCCTCGGTGCTGAGTAGGAGGACCCTCCTCTCTTCGGTGCTGAATAGGAAGCCCTCCCCTCTTCTGTGCTGAGTAGGATGCCCCTCCTCTCCTCGGTACGGACTGCTGAGTAGGAGGCCCCTCATCTCCTCGGTGTTGAGGAGGAGGGGGCCTCCTTCTCAACACAGAGGAGAGGAAGGTCTTCAACTCAGCACAGAAGAGAGGAGGGGCCTCCTACTCAGCACCGAGGATAGGATGGGACTCCTCCTCAGCACAGAGGAGAAGAAGGGCCTCCTACTCAGCACCGAGGAGAAGAGACAAGCGGTTCTCTCTTCCGTGTTGAGTAGCAGGCCCCTTCTCTTCTCTGAGCTGAGTAGGAGGCCCCTGCTCTCCTCTGTGCTGAGCAGGATGTCCCTTATCTCCTCTGTGCTGAGTAGAAAGACCCTACTCTCCTCTGTGCTCAGGAAGAAGCCCCCTATCTCCTCTGTGCTGAGTAGGAGGCCGCTCCTCTCCTCTGTACGGAGGAGGAGGCTCCTCTTCTCTTCTGTGTTGAGTAGGAAGCCCATCCTCTCCTCTGTGCTGAGGAGGCCTCTCATCTCCTTTGTGCTGAGTAGGAAGCCCCTCCCAAAAATATATTGGTTAAAAAATAGTACCCGTCACATTGTCTATCGATTGCATACTTGTTGATTTCTTTGGTTTGTGGTCTTCTCAAATCCTGTCGTCGCAGATTTAGTCGTAGGTATATGGGTACGTTTAATTCTACCTGATCTCATGGTCAGACGGTGACCTTGAGTGAAAAATATTCAAATGCGTAAATGGAGTCTTTTTGATAGTCTATGTATTGCATTAGTTTTTGGGATTATCGGTCTTGAATATGTTGGAAATGTCGGGTACCCCAGATTTTGACCTGATCTCAAGGTCAAACCGTGATCTTCAAATACAAAATATAAAAATGCGTTAATAGAGTTTTTTGATGGCCTATCTATTACATTAGTTTTTAGGATTCTTAATTTCAAAGTTTTAAAAATGTTGGGTATCCCAGATTTTGATCTGATTCGAAGGTCAAACGGTGACCTGGAGATATAAATATCCGAATGCGTAAATGGAGTCTTTTTAATGGTCTATCTATTGCATTGGTTTGTAAGATTCTCAGACTTCAAATATTTACAAATTTTAGGTACCCCAGATTTTGACTTGATCTCAAGGACAAACGGTGACATTGCGAGCACAATATCTCGTTTAAAAAATGTAGCCCGTCACATTGTCTATCAATTGCATACTTGTCGATTTCTTTGCGTTTGCGGTTTTCTCAAATCCTGTCGTCGCAGATTTAGTCGTAGGTATATGAATGAGTACGTTTAATTCGACCTGATCTCAAGGCCAAACGGTGAACTTGATATCAAAATATCCAAATGCGTAAATGGATACGTTTTGATGGTCTATATATTGCATTAGTTTTGTGATTCTCATTCTTCAAATTTTTGAAAATTTTGAGTACCCAAGATTTTGACCTGATATCAAGGTCAAACGTTGACCTTGAGATAAAATTATGTTGGTTAAACAACGTAGCCCGTCATATTGTCTATCGATTGCAAACTTGTTGATTTCTTTGGTTTTGTGGTTGTCTCAAATCCTGTCGTCGCAGATTTAGTCGTAGGTATATGAGCACGTTTAATGCGACCTGATCTCATGGTCAAACGGTGACCTTGAAGAAAAAAAAGAAACGTAAATAGAGTATTTTTGATGGTCTATCTTTTGCATTAGTTTTTGGTATTCTCAATCTTCAAATTGTTGGAAATTTCGGGAACCCCAGATTTTGACCTGATATCAAGGTCAAACAGTGACCTTGGAAGAAAACTATCCAATACGTAAATAAAGCATTTTTGATGGTCTATCTTTTGCATTCGTTTTTGGGATTCTCAATTTCCAAATTTCTTAAAACTTTGGGTATCTCGTATTTTGACCTGATCTCAAGATCAAACGGTGACATTTAGAGCAAAATATTATAAGGTTAAAAATGTAGCCCGTAATATTGTCTATCGATTGCATACTTGTCGAAATTTTTGGGTTTTGTGGTTTTCTGAAATCCTGTCGTCGCAGATTTAGTCGTAGGTATATGGGTACGTTTAACCCTCGCCCGGGTAGGGCAAAATCACTACGTGTTCGGGTAGCGGGGGGGGGGGGGGGGGGGGGAGGTTGGTACGACCCCCTTAACGTTTCTCCCCTAATTGAGCTAGAACTTTGAGTCAAAGACGAGCGTGTTGCTTGTGACGAGAGGAAGCCGATGATATCCGATTTTAAGGTTTTGGGTCATTAGGTGACCTCTGAGGTCATGCCAATGACCAAAAGGTCATTCAAATTGTAAACGCATATCAATTAAATTTTATCAAGCTAGAATCGTGAATGAGCATATCATAATGTTTAATAGGTGCCAAATGTGTAATCAGCGTCACAAAATGTCCTAAAAACTGCAAAATTCTAAAAAGGTCATGTCAGGTCATCTGAGGTCAGTGACCTCGGTTGACCTGTGGATGCACATGACCCCAGTGGAACATATAATTATGTAAAATGGATCCCAAATTTGAAATCAGCGTCACAAAATGTCCTAGAAACCGCCAGAAGCCCAACAAAGTAATCTGAGGTCATTGGAGGTCAATGACCTCAGTTGACCTCTGGAAAGGTCAATCGAGGTAAAAATATCAGTGGAAACCACAACAGTCACCTGGAAACACCTGTACATATGCTCTTGAACAGCAAACACTCGGAAACTGCAAAAGTTACAAGCATCGATACTGCGGGACGCCAGTTGCGCCTGATATGACCTTGAGAAACAGATCATAGGTCACGGGTCATGTGGGTTAGAAGTTCAAAACTTGCAAAGCATGTAGAAAATGTTTCAAAAGTAGGGTACTCAAAGTTTCATTGCAATCGGTTGGAAATTACGCGAGTTGTTCGAGAAAAACCGAGGGGAGGGGGGAGGGGAAGACCTGGCGCAGGTCTTCCCGCGGGCCGGGCAGCGTCCCTGCGGTCTGCGGGTGTGGTCGGTAGTGCGGCAGGCAGTTTCTGCATCGTGACCGTAGAGCCACTGAAGTCTTGTCTTGGTTTGAGGGTCGGCCCGGTGAGGCACTGTAGCGACCGCCTCTCGTTACTCTCGCTACGATATAGACCTGGCGCAGGTCTTCCCGCGGGCCGGGCAGCGTCCCTGCGGTCTGCGGGTGTGGTCGGTAGTGCGGCAGGCAGTTTCTGCATCGTGACCGTAGAGCCACTGAAGTCTTGTCTTGGTTTGAGGGTCGGCCCGGTGAGGCACTGTAGCGACCGCCTCTCGTTACTCTCGCTACGATATAGACCTGGCGCAGGTCTTCCCGCGGGCCGGGCAGCGTCCCTGCGGTCTGCGGGTGTGGTTGGTAGTGCGGCAGGCAGTTTCTGCATCGTGACCGTAGAGCCACTGAAGTCTTGTCTTGGTTTGAGGGTCGGCCCAGTGAGGCACTGTAGCGACCGCCTCTCGTTACTCTCGCTACGATATCGTTCACATCTTCTTGGCTATAGAGCTTCTTGACATGCTCGCCAGCTTCGGCCTTGATTGCGCCATTCAACTTTCGCGACTGTTCAAAGCCTAGGGCTCATGGGTGGAACTTTGGAAATGTCATTGGGGTCCCAAACCTCCATGGGGCCTCCGTTTTCAGGGGCCTCCAACCTTCTTAGGGCTTCCAGCCCACTCTGGAGGTTCCAGTGGATTGATGAACTTATCGGCAGAGGGAAAAGTGTCTTTGAGGTCCAGTTCGTGTATCATCTGTATAAAAATCCCCAAAACTAATGTAATAGATAGAACATCAAAAAGTTTCCATTTACGGATTTTGATATTTTTCTCCCAAGGTCAAGGTTTGACCTTGAGATCAGGTAAAAATCTGGGGTACCCCAAATTTGGAAACAAAATTAAGTCTGTGAATCTAAAAAACTAACGAAATAGATAGACCATGAAAATTACTCCATTTAACCCTATTCCCTGCGGGCGGCCAAAATTACGTTAACCTGCGGGGGGTCAGATTCTGTGTGTGTGGGGAGCGCAATTACTTCGTGGGTGCCGCAAGCTGCTCGATGTCCAGCGTTCGATTCACAGCGGATGCTGCAGAGGACTACCAGTATGATGAAGACGGTATCGGCCCCATCCTGGACGTCAGCCGACTCAGCTCGGCGCATGCCAACCTGGCGTGGGTGAAGACCAATGGCACGGAAGCCTCATTCTACGTCGACCCGGGCTGCAGCAAGACGCTGATCCCAGTCACCATGTACCCTGTGTATAACTACTTTATTACAATCAGGTCAATAGTTGAGGCTCCAGAGCTCAACACATGTCAAAAAGGCTATTTTTTACAAAACAGTTTTTCACAAATAGCTTTTTAGCTGATAATGACAAGGCAATAACTTTGATTTCATCGTGTTTGTCTCGTCAAGGCACTTCGATTCATATTAATGTTGACCAGGCTAGGTCAACTACAAAATTTGACCTCAGGTTGACCGTCAAGGTCAAGTGGTGACCCAAGTAGGTCATGTTGTATATGGGAAGGCGTGCCTCGATGAGACAAACACATTGGTGTCGGTTTTACTTTTATATCGTCATTATGTCGAGAGTTTTTGACGCACAACTGTTGGTGACTTCGGATGACCTCGGCTGACCCTGTAGGGGTCACTGAACAAAAATAGAACCTAGATCATCAAGAATGGCCTATAATAACATGATCCAGAAGGAATTATACTGATGTCTTGTGTATCCTTTGAATAGGAAGCATTTGAACATTTCCCCATTGACTTATAATGTGGAGGTCACGAAATTGACCCGACCTTAGGTCGCTGATGCACAAATTCCAAGATAAAATAATTGTAGATATATATGACTTTATGAAATCCTGCAAGTGTAAAACCAATCGTCCAAAAACTGTGACTGTGGTACGACCACAAGTTTGTTTTTTGGAGGTGGGGTCACGTGACCTGGTCTGGTGACCTAACCTGAGATGACACGAGGTATCTGTTTTACATAATGTGGGAGATTGATGCCCGAACAGCTGTGCCAAAAACGGCGGCCCTGCTCGCCGTCGTTGTTTCGCTATCCTCGATAAAAAAACCTGAGGGGGGGGGGGGGGGGGGGTCTTAATCCCCCCCGGTACTGCGCGGGTTAACCAGAGCACGCCCGTTCGGTCATCCTGAGGGGGGGTCTTAATCCCCCCCGGTACTGCGCGGGTTAACCAGAGCACGCCCGCTCGGTCATCCTGAGGGGGGGGGGTCTTAATCCCCCCCCCCGGTACTGCGCGGGTTAACCAGAGCACGCCCGCTCGGTCATCCTGAGGGGGGGGGGGGTCTTAATCCCCGCGGTACTGCGCGGGTTAACCAGAGCACGCCCGCTCGGTCATCGCCCCAAGAAGAATTTTACTGGTAATATATTGTTCTGGTGACATTATTCATTTATTAACCTTAAAGGAAGCTATCAAGTAAAACATTTCTTGGAATATGAGGTGACACTCGTGCCAGTTTTTGTTACATAATATTACTACCCATTAAGTGTGCCCATGGTATGTCAAAGTTTGCAAATATTTACCTCTACTTTCAACAAAGAGCGTTGGCGCTTTCATGGAAAAGACCCGACTATCATGTGACCCCGTCCCATTCCTCACCATCGAGCACCTGCAGCACGTGCTCTTTGATGTCGCCGTGGTCGTGCAGCGTCGTGACGTTCAGTGTAGCGTCACGGCGCCTGCCCGCTGTCTCCTGGGACCCGGCTCGGCCGCCCGCTCACCGCTCTGGCACGCGCCGGTTCGGCCGGCCGGCGCCACTTCCTCCAGGATTCCGGATGCTGGGGTTCCGCTGAAATCCGGCCTGTGACTCCACTGAACTTGGTGACCCCGGCAAAGCATCCTCGGGCAGTTCCGGGGCGGCGCCGACCCGTGGCGCCGGGGCCCGTGTACCCCTCTGAGGCGATTCCACGCCACCAAAACACGACCTCCTCTCCCGCCTGGCAGATACGCACGGTCCGGCTCACCATCACACATTCCGCAGATTCCTCGCGAGGCGCCAGCCATCGCCGCTCTGACTAATTGATGAAAACACCGGCAGAGTCAGGGTCGCGTCGCGCCGGCGATCTGCGTGTCCGGGTGCGCCAGGACCGCCGCCACTGCGCCGATACCGCCGCCGCCAGCCGCGGCGCTGGCATTAATCGCCGACTGGTCGTGCGTGGCCTGAAACTGTCGCCGTTGCACCCATGAATCTCGTCACAATGGCTGATCACGGCGGATCGCGCGCGGCTTCTGACCGTCTCACTATCATAAATCCCCGACGCTGCGACAGGGCGCCGCTATCCCTCTGGCCAAGGGAAATAGCTAGGTGCCGGATGTGCCGGGTTTTCGACGTAAAAGCTATCACGTGAAGATGGGATGCAGCTTAGAGGGCAGCGGGCCAGTCTGGCGGTATTCAGGTTGTGTTGGGTCTCGAGAAGAGCTGCCGGATCCGTTGGTCACGGACACGGAATGACAAGCTCGCGGAACGGAAACCCTTGCCAGCAGCGCACATGCCTTAGATATTTGTTTAGTCATAGCCGTAAAAATTCCGTAGATATTCCGTAGATACACGTTTGACAGTTCGTTTTTTTTTCATCGCTAACCGCAAAGAGTGCTGCCAAATCGATGCAACAACTAAATTATCACGAAGGCTCATGGCGGCATCAGTCTGCATTCAGGTCTTTAGATTTTAGACCCCGAAATCACTGGTTCATAGAACGAATGGAAAATATGTTATGGCTGGAGACAATTCTATGAAGTTGTAGGTAAACATTTATCGGAACCTGCTTGGGTATCCTCAGCATCAGCTCATACTCATTATCATGTTGTTGAACCTGCTTGGGTATCCTCAGCATCAGCTGATACTCATTATCCTCATTATCGGCGTCGCCAGCAATGTTCTCAGCATCCTCTTGCTATAAGCTTTCCTTACGAGCTTCTAAGATTATCACCTTGCACGTTTCTTATCTGCCTTATTCATCGGAACGCTATAGGAACTGTATCGTATTCCTGGGATAAGGAACACATCATTTCATAGATACAATTTGCGGTAATAGATATAAATGCGTAGGTGTATATTATAAGCTGTTACAGCGTCGCGTGATAATGTACAAAATACAATCAGTTAATGCACGCAAATAAATGTTTCACCAGTCTAGTATTGCTATGATAAAATATGTGCCATATCTCTTACAATATGAGCACACCAGAACAGCAAATCAACCCTGGTGTTTATCTGGTTGATATGCCAAGGCGTATTTTATTCATGGTATAATTTTCTGCGAGTGAGACTAGCCGGTGTTTTTTTAGGGAATGCTTTACACAAGAAATGCCACTTTTTATCACAAATATATTGAGTTTGTAGTGCTCAAGGATATTGGGAATGTTTAATGCACTAAACCATCCTGTGACTAACCACTTATCTTGCAAGGTTAATCGGTTATTTCAGTTCATACATTTGTAAATATTGTTATCTGGGATTGCAATTAGCCGATCAAACTCAACGCAATTGAAATACAAATTTGAATTGTAAATGTTATACTTCCTAAAATTCTACGAATTATTTGCTCAATCTTCTTTCATTCTTTGGCATCAACCAAGGGTGGAACATGTCGGGATTATTTCACCGCCTCAACACATCGTCATTCTGCGCACGTATCTCGGGCACTGATATAATACCTAGACAGCCAACCCGCGCGACGCATACGCCGGACCGTTCCCACACTGTGTGGTGGCGTCAGCTGTCCCGGGGGGCAAAACATCATATATCTGCCTTATTTGCCATTTATTATAAATTTGCCATTTATACATTGGTCCCATAGGGACCAATGTATAAATGGCAAATTTGAACGGCGCTCTGACTGGGCTACGCTTGGAAAAAGTGGTGCAAAGTAGCACCATATTATTCGTTGGAGCTTATAGATTGATCCCAAACGAATTATAAGGTTCCACCTGGTTATGGCATTTCTGGAGAGCAGCTGACATGATCGGTTACCATGGCCTTATTTGGGGTGCAAAAACCACGTTATACCGTTCACTTTCCGTTGAAAATGCGATCTAAGCTTCATATACTTCATATACTAAGCTTAGATCGCATTTGCAACGGAAAGTGAACGGTATAACGTGGTTGTTACATCCAAAATAAGGCCATGGTAACCCATCATTTCAGTTGCTCTCCAGAAATTCCATGACCAGATGGAACCTTATAATTTGTTTTGGCTCAATCTAGAATCTCCAGCGAATAATATGATGCTACTTTGCACCACTTTTTCCAAGCGTAGCCCAGTCAGGGCGCAGTTCAAATTTGCCATTTATACATTGGTCCCTATGGCGCGCCGTGATGTTTTGTCACCCAGGGCTGGTGAGTTAGTGGTGGCAAGAGCCCTTCATGGGACACATTTTCAGCCCCCATTCCGTTCCAGCCCATTCAGCCAGACCCAAACCCGTTCCAATCCAAATTCATAATTGATGGAGCTCCCATTCCCACCCAATCCCACCCATTTCAGCATATTTCACTTTTTGTGGGGCTAAAAAATGATATGGCCTGTCCCAAACCCGTTCGAACCCTTTACATTTCCCAAAATTGCCACATTCCCACCCATTTCCATCACGTTTCATGGGTTCCATGGGGATTAACATTACATGAAGGGCTCTAGTGGTGGCGCCACCACACAGTGTGGGAACGACCGGACGGCGCAAGATGGCTGTCTATGTATTATATGGATGTCAGTGATCTCGGGCCAAAACGATTCTGGGATACATCGTGCAATCCTTCCTGCCACTGCAGGGACATACCAACCGTGCGTGGCTTCTGCTCTATATAATAATCTAATAATGCTCTATATAACGCTCAGTCATGTCGTGTCGGCTCATGACTTACAACTCGGGCCCACATTACACGATTAGTACCTACTCCGAGCCATTCTTCTACCCCTATTAAACATCACACTGATGAGTAATCCAACAAACAAATGATCGGCCTGCGACTGACATACCCCAGTTCAGACTTCAGAGACACAACAAACTGCAAGTGCACTTCTGTTTGCGCTAGCGCTTTACAAACAAACTTTTTAGCAGCCTCACAATCTAGGCGTGGCTTCAAAAACGAGCTTACAGCCAACTGATTTGCCACGCTAGCTCCAGCCCGCCTGTCAGTCAGCTTTGAGATGGACCTGGCGCGCGGCAGACAAAAGGTACGCGCCGGCGCGGTGCCGGCGGCGGATGCCCGGGACCGCGCCGGCCGGTGCATCTTGTCCCACAAAGAGCTGGTGACTCATCGGGTGCTCGGTGTCGGTGCCAAAGCCGCGACCAGCAGCCATGTGACGCCCACACACCGGTCATTAGGACGGGGCTAATGACCAACGGCTTCGCTATACGGGGGGAGAGGGAGAGGGAGAGGGAGAGGGAGAGGGAGAGGGAGAGGGAGAGGGAGAGGGAGAGGGAGAGGGAGAGGGAGAGGGAGAGGGAGAGGGACGGGGACCCACGGCTTTCTCCGGCGCGCAGGTCTTTGTGCATTAACCCTCGCCCTACGGGGGGGGGGGGGGGGGGCTGACAGGCCCCCCTGAGGTTTTATGTTTTTCTTGAATAACTGTTTACATATAAGGTGCATCTTGCTGAAATTTTTGGTAGCTGAGTTTACAACAATTATACGTAAGCTGTAATTTTTTATATAAATTAATTGAGTAGTTTGGGAGAAAATCATGTTTTGATGACGTCATGTTGGTAAAAAATGATAAATATTTGAAAAATCGTAGAAAACAGAGTTTTAATGAAAATTGCAATTTTTTGGAAAAATCCCCACAAAATCAAAATTTTCAAAGATATTAGAAAAACCGGAATATATGTAAGAGAACTGAGTATGGAGAATACCCATACCAAATTTCAAAGCAATATCTTCATTTTTGACTGAGTGATGGCTCTCTAAGTGTAAGAAACTGATGACGTCATTTTTTTAATAACTTTTTTTGACAAGATACGAACAAATAATTACCTTTTTTTTGTATTTCTGAGCCAAAACTGGTCTAGGAACATGCCTTTTTATTTACATTTATCAATTTCTAATTTTGAGGTTTTCTGAAGAGCAAAATCGCTGTTCTGGACGTGGTAAATCCGAGGACATTCACTTGACCTGGAAGGTCACCCGTTGACCTGAAACCTAAAAATCGCATACTGTTATATTTCTCTCATGACAGGCATCATGCTGGTTCTTACAAAATGCGCGATTAATTTGGTGAGCCCAGCAATACCGATCTAGCACAGGTCGTTCGTCACAGGCATTGTTCTAAGTTGCTTGGTTTGGAAGTTAACATGGGGGGGGGGGGGGCCTGTCAGGCGTAGAGCGAAGGTGAAAAAAGCTCCCGTAGGGCGAGGGTTAAATTGCAGAGGTGGTTCAGCGATTTTGGATGTTGAGGTTAACATGTTACACTGCTCTGTCATTGGCATGTATGTACAGGGTGTCCGGAAAAAAAACATACTCTGGATTTTAGCTCGTGCTTCAATATGCACGTGCCAATTTTTTTGAAACTTGTCATGATTATAGCTGGGAACGTGGCAAAACTGACGAACACAGAAATAAGTCCTTTGAGATGTTTTTTAATATTGAAAAGGCGTTTTGTGTGGAAGCCTACATTCCAGGATGTGTTCCAGGGTGTCCGGATGAAAAGATACTGTGATTTTCGGTAATAATTTCGGCTATAAACAAACAATATTATTTTAAAAAAAATGAGTATCGTTATATTCACCAGTTCATGGCAAAACAGATAATTCATGACATTTGTACAGAGACTCCCTCTGTCAGTCACAGCTCACAGTGCAGCCTCCTACAGAAGATGCTCGATGAGCGCCCCCTTCCGGCGGATCAGCTGAGGCAGTCGCACAGTCTGCAGATGGTCGACAGCTTTGTCGATCATCGCTGAGGGCATTCGGGCGACTTCTCCGATGATGGCGCGCTTCAGGTCTTCTGTTGTTCTGTTTTTTTTTCTTCTCGTTAACACGGTCCTTGATCTTTGTAAACACGGTCTCCCCACAGAAAGGAATCCAATGGACTGAGGTCCGGGGAATAGGGTGCCCACGCCACCTCCGCCTTGAGGCTGACAGGGGCAGTGCCTGTAAAAATGGCATGGCTTATCTGTTTTGCCATGAACTGGTGAATATAACGATACTCGAATTTGTAATATTGCTTGTTTATAACCGAAATTATTACGGAAAATCACAGAATCTTTTTTCCGGACACCCTGGAACTCACCCTGGAATGTAGGCTTCCACACAAAACGCCTTTTCAATATTAAAAAACATCTCAAAGGACTTATTTCTGTGTTCGTCAGTTTTGCCACGTTCCCAGCTATAATCATGACAAGTTTCAAAAAAATTGGCACGTGCATATTGAAGCACGAGCTAAAATCCAGAGTATGTTTTTTTCCGGACACCCTGTATTTAGTGTGCAACTGAGACATTGGCACGACCTGTGCTAGATCGGTATTGCTGGGCTCACCAAATTAATCGCGCATTTTGCTAGCATTCTGCACGCATGGTTTATTTGATAAATCATCGCAATAAAACGGAAAGCGACCTAAATCTGTATTTGGTAATAGTTAACGTCTCGCTGGTGGATCATTCCATCAGTTAGATCGACCCCAAAAATGAAAATTAACACCATCATATTTTATTTCTCTCTGTTATTTGGTCTAGGGGGTTATCATAGGCGGGGAATCCAGCTGTGCTAACGAAAAAAATATCCGAGCAGCGCTTTTTAAGATATAGCTTCGGGCACTTCTCAGAAGAGAGCCGCCTAGAGTCGATGTTGGGAGGCTCAAAAATCCTATTTGGAGGCCGAAAACCATTTTTTATTTGTCTATCTGGAAGAACATTGACCAGGCTTGAATCGTCTTCAAACAGAAATTAGACTTCCAATTGAAAAATTGGTATGGTCACTCATGAATAAATAGGTCAAGCGGTCACGCGTCCCCCACCAAAAAAAAACAATCCGAGATAGCAAAAATGTTCCTCTGTCCAATGCAAGTTTCTTCAATAATGGGTTTGATGTCGTAACTATGATTGTTTGTGAAGTACGAGCCGCCAAATGTAGCGAGCCGCGGAGTGACCTCCGAAAAGTGCCCGAGGCTATATCTTGAAAACCGCTGGTCAGATTATTTTTTCGTTGACACAACTGGCTTCTCCGCTTATGATAACCACTAGACCAAATTACAGAGATCCATTAAATATGATGTTTTTTGTCGTTCTAGCATATTAGGAGGCTCGAAAATCCTATTTGGAGGCAGAAAACATTTTTTTTGTTAGTCTATCTGAAAGAACATTGACCAGGCTTGAATGTTCTTCAAACAGAAATTCTACTTTCAATTGAAAAATTGTCCTGGTCACTCATCAAAAAAATAGGTCAAGCGGTCACGTGTCCTCAACACAAATGATACAAAATCCGAGATTGCAAAAAATATGTATCGGTCCAATGCAAGTTTTTTCTTCAATATACAGGTTTGATGCCGTAACTATGATGGTTTGTGAACTACGAGCCGCCAAATGTAGGCCTGCTGATTGACCTCCGAAAAATGCCCGAGGCTATATCTTGAAAACCGCTACTCGGATATTTTGTTTCATTCACACAGCTGGCTTCCCCGCCTATGATAACCCCCTAGACCAAATTACAGCGAAACATCAAATATGGTGGTGTTATGTAGAGCCCTTCATGGAATGGGAATCCCCATGGAACCCATGGAACGAGATGGAAATGGGTGGGAATGGGACCATTTTGGGAAATGTAACGGGTTGGAACGGGTTTGGGACAGACCATATAATTTTCTAGTACCACACAAAGTGAAATATGCTGAAATGGGTGGGAATGGGTGGGAATGGGAGCCCCATCAATTGTGAATTTGGATTAGAACGGGTTTGGGTCTGGCTGAATAGGCTGGAACGGAATGGGGGCTGAAAATGTGTCCCATGAAGGGCTCTAGTGTTATGCCTTGGTCGATCTATCGTGGAATGCCCCTGGTGTGACTGGCCCACATATGAGCAATGTATCTGGGCCGTAGTGCTGTATTTTACACCTTCAATGATTTAGAGTCTGCATAGGAAAATCGACTCCAAATATCTTTCATATCTCTTTAGAGTCAATCGTTTTCGCCGTTACAGAGACTCTGGCTCCCGGGTCGTAACATTCACCTTCTCCTGTTCCCCTCTTTTACTATTTCCCTCGACCTCTGTCCCAATCTCTTACTTGTCTCTTTTGCTTCCCGTATCTACCTCTCCCCTCTGTCTCGCTCACCTGAACTATCCCAAAGCCATAACAACTGTCAGTAAATGGCTTTGGGTATGGCTATGTTGCGCTGGGAAACGTTCCTAGCAATCATAATGTCTACTGTAAACTATCATCTATTTATAATTATCTGTCATTTGATTTTGAGTTAAGAGACGTGCGTTTAGTAAATAAATGTGTATTTATATGAATACAAACGACAATATAGGTAACACGTAAAGTACGCGCCGACATAACACACATATAATCAAAATACATCGGCATGTAGTAGAAAATGGATGAAAAATGCTACACTAGTGCAGGACAAGTTAAACCACTGCTTAGAAAGTACACGCTTATATATCTGGGTATAGTGCGGGTATAAATATGTTGGCTAAATATTAACCGTCAACCGATTAGTTGTTACTTAAAATCTAGTGTGTTGTGGTTAATACCGAGCGCATTATAACTACAGGCCAACATCTGATAATCAGCAAATCGGTCGACACCATATACTGTAACATACACTAATACCGTCAAATGTCTCACGCACTAGTCTCCCCTGCATTGTGAACAAAAAATATTAGTTGCACAAATTTCTGCTAAGTTGTGTAATCACTCTAAGGCCAATATTGCCGGACTTTTCCTAGAACTCGATCACATTGACACACTGTTTCTTTTCCAACCTTGTTCACACAAATAAAGGAAACGGATATTTTGTTTTGCATTGCTGTATGCAAAACCAAATATATCATGTTGAGAGTCGCCACCAAAATCATGTGAACATACCTCAGTCAAATAGAGAAAACGGCCACAGATCTACAACCAAACAAGAAATCCAGGAAAATTAAAGAATACATTTTTAGGTTTGACAAATATTTTCACACAAAAATACACATTCTATAATATTTCAAAAGTCCGGATGGGAATGTTTAGTGCATCATCAACTAGAACCGTTTGACACTCAAATCTCGCTCACTTATGCATTCAGGATGTGACGCTTAAAGAGTTTTTGGCAGTGGCCCGCCGTGCGTTGCCGAGCTATAGGTACACCAGCAGGGAAGGGCAAAGTTCACGACTATATACGCTTGAAAACATGTCTGCTATCATGCAGTTCAATGCTATTATGATGCACATCACAGCTAGAAGAAAAAACAATAAGTTTTGAGACGAACAGTGTCTTTTCCTTGGAATGAGAGGATGGATTCATACACATAGATTACAGTTATATCACATCATAGAGAGATGCCACTTCCAACGCCACCCCAGCCCTGTACTGCAGTTGTCATGGTGACATGGTCAACACAAGTCACCCACGACAACCTGAGGACCGTCCAATATGTCGGTCCCAAACAGCCACCTCTGACCGACCCTGTTCCGACCCTAGCAAACTGTCACAAACCGCCACAGACTGTCGCAAACTGATACAAACTGTCACAAACCGTTACAAACCGTCACAAACCATCACAGCACACCACAGCTGTCACTATTTTGCAGGATCTACTACGTAACCTGCGTTACTATCACGGACTGTTGTGATGTAAATGGCTCGTTTAACAGATGTTTTAGTCTGAAGTTAAGATACTATAAACGTATGAGCTAATATAGTACCTTAGCACATGCAGCTACAAAATAAATGCCATAGACTTCTAGTTCACAATATATCTACTTCAAAAATAGGCATTCACATGTAATTGTTTGGCAAGAACTTACGTTATCCCCCATGGCTTTTTGGCACAGGTCATTAACAGTTGTTCAGCTAAATATCGGCCCCAGTTCATTGAGAATGAATCACCAGACATGTTTTGAAATTTGACCAACTGGTTATCGCAAGCAAAGGTGGTTATGCCGCACAGAACACTGTGAACAATGCGTGCTCTGTTTCTACATATTATTAAAAATAAGTGTAACAGTTGAATAGTTATAAGTTACCAAGCCTGAATATAGTATTGTGTTGTTGGTGTAGAATGTCTTTGCTTCAGCACCTACTTGTACTCTACTTCATTATACATTGTATGCATGCTCGAGATAAATCAAGGAGACAGTGTAAGCTTGCGACAAGCTTTACGAAATTAATTTTCTACGAACTTGAAATTCTTACGAAATTCAAGCTATAGGAGCAAACCCAGTTCAAATTAAAGTTTACCATTTTGGATAAGTAACTCCGCCAAAAACAGTCACGCTTGCGCATTTCACTCGGAAATTATTATAATCTGCTTGGCGACAGTGGCGCCACCTGTCGACTAGAGCTGTTGTCCGTGACGGGTCAGGTCGGTCAGAGATGGCGCTAGTTGTCAATTGGGACCATTAGCCGGTGGTACCATCTCATGGGAGCCGGGGTGGGCGGAGCCTCATACTTGCTGGTAGTGCGCTCGCTTGGCGTTCTTAGCCAGAAGGCAGGCCAGAGTGATCCCAATCACCTGCAAAAAAAAACGCAGGTGCGACGACTTACAGGGCGATCCATTGATAGCGATATGATGCAATGAAACATTTTCGGCAACGCGTACCTAGATTTAGATTCAGATTCAGATATATTTTCACCGAGGGTCCACATCAATGATGGCTTTTCACCTGGCACGTCAATAAAGATAACACAAGAGATGGGCTAAGAGTGACTAAAGCAGCTAACACGGTGCAGATAAGACACTCGGAGTCACATCAGGGTACTCTGCCAACACGGTGCAGATAAGACACTCGGAGTCACATCAGGGTACTCTGCCAACACGGTGCAGATAAGACACTCAGAGTCACATCAGGGTACTCTGCTAACACGGTGCAGATAAGACACTCGGAGTCACATCAGGGTACTCTGCTAACACGGTGCAGATAAGACACTCGGAGTCACACCAGGGTACTCTGCCAACACGGTGCAGATAAGACACTCAGAGTCACATCAGGGTACTCTGCTAACACGGTGCAGATAAGACACTCGGAGTCACATCAGGGTACTCTGCTAACACGGTGCAGATAAGACACTCGGAGTCACACCAGGGTACTCTGCCAACACGGTGCAGATAAGACACTCGGAGTCACATCAGGGTACTCTGCCAACACGGTGCAGATAAGACACTCAGAGTCACATCAGGGTACTCTGCCAACACGGTGCAGATAAGACACTCGGAGTCACATCAGGGTACTCTGCTAACACGGTGCAGATAAGACACTCGGAGTCACATCAGGGTACTCTGCCAACACGGTGCAGATAAGACACTCGGAGTCACATCAGGGTACTCTGCTAACACGGTGCAGATAAGACACTCAGAGTCACATCAGGGTACTCTGCCAACACGGTGCAGATAAGACACTCGGAGTCACATCAGGGTACTCTGCCAACACGGTGCAGATAAGACACTCGGAGTCACATCAGGGTACTCTGCTAACACGGTGCAGATAAGACACTCGGAGTCACATCAGGGTACTCTGCCAACACGGTGCAGATAAGACACTCGGAGTCACATCAGGGCACTCTGCTAACACGGTGCAGATAAGACACTCGGAGTCACATCAGGGTACTCTGCCAACACGGTGCAGATAAGACACTCGGAGTCACATCAGGGTACTCTGCCAACACGGTGCAGATAAGACACTCGGAGTCACATCAGGGTACTCTGCCAACACGGTGCAGATAAGACACTCGGAGTCACATCAGGGTACTCTGCTAACACGGTGCAGATAAGACACTCGGAGTCACATCAGGGTACTCTGCCAACACGGTGCAGATAAGACACTCGGAGTCACATCAGGGTACTCTGCCAACACGGTGCAGATAAGACACTCGGAGTCACATCAGGGTACTCTGCTAACACGGTGCAGATAAGACACTCGGAGTCACATCAGGGTACTCTGCCAACACGGTGCAGATAAGACACTCGGAGTCACATCAAGGTACTCTGCCAACACGGTGCAGATAAGACACTCGGAGTCACATCAGGGTACTCTGCTAACACGGTGCAGATAAGACACTCGGAGTCACATCAGGGTACTCTGCTAACACGGTGCAGATAAGACACTCGGAGTCACATCAGGGTACTCTGCTAACACGGTGCAGATAAGACACTCGGAGTCACATCAGGGTACTCTGCCAACACGGTGCAGATAAGACACTCAGAGTCACATCAGGGTACTCTGCCAACACGGTGCAGATAAGACACTCGGAGTCACATCAGGGTACTCTGCTAACACGGTGCAGATAAGACACTCAGAGTCACATCAGGGTACTCTGCCAACACGGTGAAGATAAGACACTCAGAGTCACATCAGGGTACTCTGCCAACACGGTGCAGATAAGACACTCAGAGTCACATCAGGGTACTCTGCCAACACGGTGCAGATAAGACACTCGGAGTCACACCAGGGTACTCTGCCAACACGGTGCAGATAAGACACTCGGAGTCACATCAGGGTACTCTGCCAACACGGTGCAGATAAGACACTCGGAGTCACATCAGGGTACTCTGCCAACACGGTGCAGATAAGACACTCGGAGTCACATCAGGGTACTCTGCTAACACGGTGCAGATAAGACACTCGGAGTCACATCAGGGTACTCTGCCAACACGGTGCAGATAAGACACTCGGAGTCACATCAGGGTACTCTGCCAACACGGTGCAGATAAGACACTCGGAGTCACATCAGGGTACTCTGCTAACACGGTGCAGATAAGACACTCGGAGTCACATCAGGGTACTCTGCCAACACGGTGCAGATAAGACACTCGGAGTCACATCAGGGTACTCTGCTAACACGGTGCAGATAAGACACTCGGAGTCACATAAGGGTACTCTGCTAACACGGTGCAGATAAGACACTCGGAGTCACATCAGGGTACTCTGCTAACACGGTGCAGATAAGACACTCAGAGTCACATCAGGGTACTCTGCTAACACGGTGCAGATAAGACACTCGGAGTCACATCAGGGTACTCTGCTAACACGGTGCAGATAAGACACTCAGAGTCACATCAGGGTACTCTGCTAACACGGTGCAGATAAGACACTCAGAGTCACATCAGGGTCGTGCTGCCAATATTGTACGCTTCAGACTAGCACGGAAAGCTGGTGCATCCGGATGCTAACATTCGGATGACATGTTCCGCAGAGGAAATGAATGTTGGTTCCACAACGCTTCTACTGAACAACAAGGAAGCGAAAATCAGACGACTTACATCAACATTATCAACAGGATCAATTCAGCAAGGTTAAATACGCATTGGCGAGAACTGATAAAGCTTAGTACGAACAAGCGCGAAGCGCTCGCTTGTCCTTCCGTGGTATATGGGAAAAATCTGAATATGAGCGGCCCAACCCGGCCCGGCCCGTGGCGACGCTTTTGAGAAGCTAATATCTCTGCAACCGCACGTCCGATTGGCAAGGGGGGCTTCTTTGATGAGCAGCCCCATCCAACTTACCCTGTTTGAGATCAGTGCCAACTCACGTGGGTGACTACCATTGCGCGTGGCGCGTGCCGCGTGAGGGGTGATGAAAAGTGTTTTCTCGAGAGATAAAAAAATCCGCAACAGCTGAGCCGATTGTGTTCAAATTTTATGTGTGGTTAGGGACCCCTCAGCCGCCACTTTCCCACAAGTTAGTGGTAAATCCATCCGAAGAGGATATTCAAAACATCGCTGTAAAACAGTCAGAGAATAAAAATGAAAGGGCGGCCGCGAATGAAGGGCGCATTATACGCTCACATGCCCGATGGTATGAAGAAGGCAAAAAGAGCTCTTCTAGCTACTTTTTGAATTTGTAAAAACGAAACTTTGATAGTAAGCTGCTGCCATGTCTAAGGATAGGAGAACGCGAGCTCCATAGTAATGATGCAATCTTATCTGCATTAACAGAACACTTTAATCAGTTATTTAAAAACGTAAACGATTCCAGGCAACCAGAATTGAACAGCTATTTAAACGGCACAACGTGTCATAAACTCACAGAGGCGGAATCACAGACGCTGGAGACGCAATCACAGACATTACGATTGACGAGCTCGGCGAAACATTGAAAAGGCTAATCAATAACCGAAGCCCCGGTTCAGGCGGGTTTCCATACGAATTCTTTCAAATGTTCTGGGGAGATCTAAAATATTTTGTACACAGATCACTTTTGCATGGAATGAATAAAGGGGAACTTTCAATAACACAAAGAGTAGGCCTTATCACATTAGTTTCTAAGCCGTCCAAACCTAGAAACGTTATATCTAGCTGGCGACCCATCACTCTCCTAAACTCGACTTACAAAATATTATCCGCAACAATAGCAAACCGGTTGAAAAAGGTATTGAATGCAATCATACATCCAGATCAAACAGCTTTCCTTAAAGATAGGTTCATTGGTGAAAATACTCGGGTAGTACATGACGTGTTATGGAAAACATACAAATAAAAGAAAAGGGCTGCTGTTTTCAGTTGATTTTAAGACCGCGTTCGATGTAATGAGTTGGAATTTTATTGAAAACTGCTTGCGAAAGTTCAATTTTTGGGCAAATTTTATCAATACCTTCCGGTGCTTGCCAAAAACACCTTTTCTCGTATTGTGTACAATAGCCATGCGTCAAAGGAAGCAATAAGCCTGGAGAGGGAATGCAGACAGGGAGATCCAGTTTCGTGATATTTTTTAATTAGTGGTGCTGAAATCCTGGAAAATAGAATCCGACAAAATAATAAAATACGAGGAGTACTGCTTGGTGAGGCAAGTGTTAAAGTAATACAATACGCAGATGATACGACATTTTTTCTTGACGGTACAGAGGAAAGTTTGAGAAAAGTTTTCGATGAGCTTGGCTGGTTTGCGAAATTCTCTGGCCTAAAACCAAATGTTTCTAAATCCAATGCCATGTGGATTGGTAATCAAGCGCTGACAAATGAAAAGATATGTCCAGACATTGAGTTAAATTGGGTGAATAAACTTAAGCTATTGGGTATCATTTTTGAGCCCAAGTGCCTCAATACAGTCGAGGAAAACATACTACTGAAGAAGGATTCAATTTTACGAACAATACAAATGTGGCAAAGCAGACACCTTACTTTGACTGGCAAAATAGTTATAACCAAAACAGTATTACTGCCACAAATAACGCATATATTGTCCTCGCTTCCGGATCCCAGTGTTGCCACGATTAAAAGTTTGAGAAAAGTTTTCGATGAGCTTGGCTGGTTTGCGAAATTCTCTGGCCTAAAACACATGCACTTGCCACGGTGGAAGGATGCATGTGTTGTACCGCTGTACAAAAAGGGTGACCGGCGCGATCCTGCGAATTTTAGGCCAATTTCTATTACCAGTGTGCCTGGAAAACTTTGTGAAAAATGTGTTTCTGTTCAACTTTCATCCTACATTGACCAAAACCATGTATTGTGTGACAACCAACACGGATTTCGAGGTAATCATTCGACTGAAACTGCGATGATTGATACACTTAATTTTCTTTCATCTAAAATGGAAAATGGTCATGTATCCACTCTTCTAGCGGCTGACACATCCCGCGCCTTTGATAGCGTTGAGCATACACGTTTGTTAGATAAATTAGGATGGTATGGCGTGGACAGGCATTGGTTCGAGGACTGGCTGAGAAATAGGTGTCAGAGCATCCGGGGCAGCGGCGCCGGGCCATTACCAGTGACGCATGGGGTAATTCAGGGATCATTACTAGGACCAAAATTGTTTTTGATGTTTACTAACGATCTTGCAGCACATTTACCATTTGGCAAGCAGGTGATGTACGCTGATGACGTACAGTTCTTAGATTCCGACCTGGTTGAGAACTTGGCATCACTAAAGGAGCGTATGGAAAGCACACTCGACGTTGCTCTTCTCTGGTTCACTCAAAATCGACTTAAACTTAATCCTAGTAAAACAGAGCTGCTGTTTGTCAAACCGAAGCAGAAAAGATGCAAATCCTTGACAATAAAATTTGGTGACGCAGAGATAAATCCATCTCCACACGCAAAAATTCTCGGTGTATACGTTGACTCGTCGTTGCCATGGGAAAAACAAGTGTCTCAGGTCACCCGTCGCTGTTTCTATGTTCTCGTCGGTTTATCTAAATTGAGACACAGAATACCTTTCGAAACTAAGAAACTACTGATTCAGGCACTCGTGTTCCCCCATTTGCATTATTGTCTGACTGTATGGGGCGGTTGTTCTGCCACACTGCGTCATCGGGTGCAGAAGGTTATCAATTTTGGAGCACGCATCGTCACTGGACTGTCCCGGCGTGAGCATATCACTCCTGCCCTGGAATCGTTAGGGTGGGATCGGCTTGACGGCATGTTGGAGGAGCGTGATGCGGCCATGTTGCGCAGACTGTCGCCCGGCGCGCCGCCGGCGCTTGCCGATCTCGTACGGAGTCGGTCCGATGTGTCGGTTAGGGCCACTCGTGGAACTCGTGGAGGTCATCTGGAACTCCCAAGAGTGCGGACAGAGCGTGGCAAACGCACATTTCCGTTTAGAGCCGTGAGTGTGTGGAATGCGCGCAAGGGTCGCCTGTGATTAGCTTCTGCAGACCTGGGAACAATTAACACCATTTTAGATAGATTTATGCATTGTGTACCCATTTTATTTTTATTCTCATGTTCATGACGTGAGGGCAGAAAAGCCATGTTTTATGGAGTCCCTTAATAAACCTGACTATGACTATGACTACGATTAAGGAAATTACAAAAATGATGTTCTCCTTTATATGGGGTTAAAAAAGAAACCCAATAAAAAGAATACGATTGTGTTAAACATTGTCTGAAACTGAATTAGCAATGATTGACATTTAATCATTTGTTAAATCTCTAAGAATAAAATGGATTAGAATATTAATGGTGGGAAAAAAGTCGACTTGGTGCCTTCTAGTACCACCACAATTTAACCCGCGGGTCACTGGGGGGGGGGGGGGGGGGGGGTAGCTCCCCTCTTAGGATTATTAAGAATATCTCAAACTCTAATACAGATATCAACGCCAAACTTTCAGTACGTTTCCGGGCATCATTTTACACCTTTTGGGCAAACATCAAGCAATTTCGTCAGAAATCTTTTGAGATATAGTGAATTTATTGACGTCACTAAACACGATTTCGACACAAAAATCAGCTAAACTTTGCCAGGCCGTACACATGCCACATTTGAAGTAAAATGCAATCGAAAAACGCTAAAAGGTAGAAAATTGTAAGGGCTACAAACCAGTAATCTCGAAATTTCGAACATTTTGGTTTTTGACCCAATGTTTTTTAAAGTTTTTTTAAAATGCCCACAAAATCAAATTTTTCAAAGATTAAAAAAACGGAATATATGTCAGATAAAGACATATGGGCAACTACCATACCAAATTATAAAGTGATATCATCTTTTTTAACTGACATGGCATATAAAGTATGGGTAAATCATGACGTCATATTTTGAAATTGCGTATTTTGGCCTTTATTGACCAGATACAGACAAATAAATGCCAGCACTGTATTTTTTTAATAGATAAAACTGATATAGAAACATGTTTTTTTCATTTCGATTTATCAATTTCAAATTTTGAACTTCAGTGACCTGAACTTGACCTGAACTCGACACTAACTTCACGTAAATGAAGTCGGGTGGTAAAATGACTATCACTATTGAATTATACGTGTAAAAGCATCCATAAAACATGTGCTGCATGACTTGCGTAGATATTTTGTGTGTAGTGACCTTTTGTGACCTGACCTTGACCTTGATCTTTTCCAACAATCTCACTTTAGCTCATGTGGGATATGTATCAACCTTCGACAGCACTTTGGCTGATTATATGCGAAATCGAAGGCCATGGATGGCAAGTATTGTCCATAAACTCAAATACCTCGATTTTGACGTTTGACTTGACCGTGACCTGACATGTGACCTTAATTTGAAATTTTGAAGTGTGCGTTAGGTTTATCTCATTGAGTGCTTTCGAATTCCGCCTTGTGCGCCCCGCTGCGATCATTGGTTCTGAAGATACCAGGGAGGCTAACAACAACAAAAAACAGTGAGTCGTGTTACAGAATATACCCCAGTGACTGCCGGGTTAAGAAAGAATGCATTTGGAATTTCGGTGTGGTAGCACTGCGAAAGTTGTTATCAATTATAGCAAACCCCTTCTGGAGAGATGTAGTATCTGCTTGGATATCTTTTTCAAATGCGTATTCTTTACCCGATGAGCTTTTTTGCAACGATAATATGTTCAACTCCGATATAACGAAGTTCAAAAGTATAAGATATAGTAGCTGGGAGAGAAAAGGTGTCAAATTTGTTGGGGATCTTTTCGAAGATAGGAAATTGATGACTTGGCAAAGATTTGCAAAAAAATATGATATTCCTTGTTTATAATTTGAATATTACAGTCTTTTGTGAAGCCTGCCAGGCTCCCTAAAAATGTTCAGGTAAGTCAGTGGTATCAGCAGCCACCCCTCCCTGCACGCTTGCAATACCTTTTGAGTAATACCACATTCACACGCTTTTTTGTAAAAACGCTAATTAATAATAATCAAGGATTTCAAAATGACATCAACAGGATAGAAAGCAAGTGGATTAGGGATGTTGACACATTTGAACCTCTCTCGGTTTTGAATGTAAAGAACAGTGTGAGCGCAACCAGATGCACATCTTTCCAGTTCAAGCTAGTCATGCGTATTTTAACTATTAACACTTTTCTTAGTTTAATACGAGTTCAGGAAAATGATATGTGTTATTTCTGCCAAGAGAAAAGTGAAACTTTAACATACTTGTTTTTGACATGCGATTATGTGGATAAATTATGGAATTATATTGCTCGATACCTCTTATGACATGGCTTAAGGCAACTCAGCAACAACATCAAAAAATTTGGAGACAGCAACAGTGCACTTATAACTCATATTGTAACAATTGCAAAATATGTTATATATGACGCCAGGCGTCGAGATATTCGTCCCTACTTCAATTACTTTAAAACATTGCTTACGCGAGACTTTAACACAGAAAGACACATAGCCAGAAAGCATGGTAAAATGGAACATTTTAGAAAAAAGTGGAATGCTTTATGGTCGGACATTACCTCAAGCCCGAACCCGAGCCCGAGCCCTGGCATAGCTTTATTAAGTTAGCCGGGATCCCCTTCCCCTTGGCGTTCCCCTCAATCATGCTGCACGCCTTTGTCGCGTCGCGCTCCGTTAGTACCAACCGAGGCTGGCTGTTTGGCGGAAATTTGGCTTCAGCCCTTGTTGACGCGCGTCCCACGGTATGGTCCTGTCGCTGCTGCCGCCGCTGTTTCGTGCCTGCCGCTACCGCAGCCCTCGCTGACGCTGCAGCCGCCCCCGTTGCTGACGCTGCTGGGGCTGCTGCCGCCTGGCGGCATGTGACTCCTTCCCCACGGGTTCTCAGAGACTGGTAGAAACATTGTGATGTGATGAGTGCGGACTGTGATGAACGGATTGTGATGAACGGATTGTGATAAACAGATTGTGATGAACGGATTGTGATGAACGGATTGTGATAAACAGATTGTGATGAACGGATTGTGATGAACGGATTGTGATGAACGGATTGTGATGAACGGATTGTGATGAACGGATTGTGATGAACGGATTGTGAGGTAGGGATTGTGTGCGAAGACTGTGTGAGAGGATTGCGTGCACGGAGCGAGGATTGTGTGAACGGATTGTGTACGCGGTTCGTGTGCACGGGGAGATAAATTGGAGAGTTCTTTCCAACAGCAGTCGTGTGACTGCGTTTATGTGTGCTCCGGAGTGGTTGTAAACATGTGCTGAAGTGTTGTGTATGTGCATTGGAAATGTATCAAATATAACACCCTTGAGTGGGTACCCTTGGGTGAGAGTAGCCCTTGAGTGGAAACAATCCGAAAAAGTTAGTGCTGGGGTGCCTCTGCACGTGCGCACGTGCACACCCCTATGATATATATCAGGACCGGCTGAGCCGATTGTGTTAAAATTTGGTGTGTGGTTAGGGACCCCCCAGCTGCCACTTTCCCCACAAGTCAGTGGTGGGGTGCCTCTGCACGTGCGCACGTGCATACCCCTATTCTATATCTCATGAACGGCGGAGCTAATTGTGTTCAAATTTGGTGTGTGGTTAGGGACCCCTCAACCACCACTTTCCCACAAGTCAGCCTCTGCACGTGCGCACGTGCACGCCCCTATTCTACATATCAGGAACGGCTGAGCCGATTGTGTACAAATTTGGTGTGTGATTAGGGACCTGTCAGCCGCCAGTTTCCCCACAAGTCAAAGGTGGGTGCCTCTGCACGTGCGCACGTGCGCACCTTTTTTTGTATCTCAGAAACTACTTGCCCGATCGAGTTGAAATTCCCCATACATTTCCTTCGCGCTCGCTCGTTCATCGCCAACTACGGCGCCTTACTGGTACTTATTTTGGACTTAAGAAGAAACTCAGAGCTGGCGTCTGACATTACCTGGAAGAACGCCAGACCGATGGCGGCGCCTGCGATGATGCCGATATTGGTGTAGAAGAACGCCATCACCACTTTGTAGCAGCCCTGCAATGGGAGAGACGCATCACCATTAGTGTTTGCGTGCGATCGGAGCGTCAAAACAAGTCATGCAATGCAAGACGGACGTGACTGGCATGTGGGAAGATAAAGTAAAAGTCCACGGGAGACCAAATTTTGTGGTAGATGAAACACGGACAAGATCCTATCCTTTGTATATTTTGGCAAGTTGTAACTCAGTATTGAACATAAGGTTATAATTACGAGCGAGTGCGAAGCGCTCGAGAGTCCTCACTGAATACAGGATTTGTATCACATATATGCGGCCGACCTACCATAACGCTTGGCCGACCGACCGACCATAACGCTTTTGAGGAGCTTATATCTTTGGAATCCCGCATCCGATTGACAAGCGGTCTTCACCATCTGATAGCCTCATTCAATCAATTATGTTATTGATATGTATCGTCTCACGTGAGGGGTCAGCATGGCGCGTGGCACGTGCCGCATCAGGGGTGTCAGAAAACGTTATCTTGTCGCTGAGGACGTTTGAAGTTGATGCGAGTGTGCGTGTGTATGGAAAACAAAACTATGTTGAAACTTGATAATGGCGTAATGCCGAAAGCTTGTTTGTCTATCTTCCTGTTTTTTTCACACAAAAATGAAAATATTTGACATGGTTAAGATAATTTTCCCTCCCATAGTCTAAATTAGATTAGTTCGTCCACGAAATAATCACGGCAAACGGACATTCGTGTATTGAGCGAGTGCACTGTTTAAACGATATAGCGTCAAGGGTCACGACTCTTCAACTTCTTTAGAGTCAACCCAAAGCTCTTATAAACGGTGGGCCAGATCGGCAGTGTGATATGAAAGCTGGCCATTTATTTATTGTCTTCATCAAATTTTTTAGTACAGGGTGTTTCATAATTTATTTTTATCTACTCGGAAATCTCGCGATAACTCCGGTAGTTTTGGTCACAGATCTTCAAACTTACCAGCATTGGATGGCTAATGAAATTCTACATCACATATGTGATAGCCAACCCCATCGACGTTCTATTCATTTAGCTTCACTGCAGCGAAACAGACTGACAATATATGACGAACACATAGCTATATATCCGAAATGGACGTGATCTTTCACAGATCAAGAAGGGAGATAAAACACGACCAGAAAACTATCGGCCCATCTCCCTTTTACCACTCTGCTCAAAGGTGCTGG
>JAXIVJ010006641.1:0-2500 GCA_036785665.1 Chirona hameri | reverse complement strand
CCACCTCTCACAACATTACTACGCATAAAAAAACGCTTTTCCATTTTTGCTTTTTACTTCTATTTATATGGAACAAAAATGTTGTAAGGTCATTTTTCGCGTTCTAGACGAAAAACAAACCCATAAACATGTGTTACAACGCCTAGTGACCGTAATCTGCAGTTTGACCTCGTGACCTTGGATGACCTTGACCTGACCCAAGGTCATAAACAGCTTAGAAAAATACTTAGAAGTGTCAGACACACGAATCATATCGATTTATCGACAGGTTATGCGTTTAATATAGCAATTTTGCGCGACAATTCCATCCATCGAGACCTTTTGACACGGTCAAACATTCTGTACTTGACCTGACCTGTGACGTCATCGATGACCCCGAGGTCAACAATATTATGTTTCCCTCGATAAATTTCCCAGGGATATCGAATGCCGTTTGAATTTTTACATTCCGTTCAGTAGTTCCGGAGATCCGAGGGGGGGGGGGGGCAAAAATTAGCCCCCCCCCCAGTAAGTCGCGTTATGAAATATACCCCAGTAACTCGCGGGTTAAGAGTGGAAAGGTCTGATGAAGTGAGAAAAAAAAACAATAATAAACGCCACTTCCGGGCCACACACGGTCGGCGGAGCCGAGCGCCACAGCTGGCTGGGCTCCGATGGGGTCAGCGAGGAGCGACCGGGGGAGCCGGGCGCCGCAGCGGACTGGGCCTGGTGGGGTCAGCGAGGAGCGACCGGGGTGATCGGACAGCTCGTCTGTTTGATTTGGCCCGGGTCTGCGTGGAGCGGACTGCTGCCATGCGCTGTGTTCCGCCGCCGGTGACTGAACAGTGAGTAGTAGCGTGCTGCGGCTGTTACGGCAAGGTAGTAGCTTTCAGTCTTGGTGTGCAACTGATTACCTGGATGTGTTACGGCCTGGCGCCCCCGGATACGACATGGTATGTCATTAAGACTGCCATGACAATTTGTAGCCAAGCACAAGGCAAGCAAAATACACTCGTAAAATATTGCGTGATGTAAGTATAGGCATTGCTGTTGCAACTATCAGTCATGCAGTTATTTTAGTGGGCCTCTTCATATTCACTAAGTTACAATCAGATGCCACATGATTTTGAGACTTTTTAACCATATTTGTAACAGGCTCCTGGCTACCCCTATTTGTAACAGGGGGAGGGGGGATTCCGCCTCCCGGAGATATCAAGATCTACCCGACCGATTTTCACAAATCAAACGGCATATTATTCCCCTCAACAAGATCTACATTTCTAAAAAAATATAAAATCCGAAACTTTTGATAGGGGGGCAACAGGGGGCAAAAACTCTTTTTTTTAGAGGTATTGGTGATCCAATACAGCTGTCATGTTTACCAACCGATTTTAACGCAACCAATGGGGATCGATGGAATATGAATTGGAAATTAATATGTGGCGGTAACTTTTGCAAATTCAAAAATCATAGACGTGCGCAGGTCACTCAATATAGGGGTGAAGTTAATGCGTAATCAACCTCTTTTTTATGTTTTTTTAATAAATGAAATGGTGTGTTATTGTGACAGACAAAACAGCTATTCAACATATTTGTTTTGCCATAAGCGGTACCAGGTCAGTGAAAAAGGGAGGTCAAATAGGACAAAAATAGTAACCGCAGGCGAATTGCTACTCAGCACTATAAATAAATTACTGATCGTAGATAGTTCCTTTTTGCATATTTTACTTCATCATAGGCGTATCCAGGATCTAAACTGGGGAGGCGCAAAACCTTTTGATAGGTATAGTATCCGCTATTATGATACTAACTAGTCAACTGCGACTATTTCACCTACAACTTCAATTCACATTGCTTACCCCCTTTTTACCCTACCTGGACTCGCCTATAATCTTATAATCGTTCGTAGAGTACCCTGTGGTGCATGTTTAATCCGTGAACTGCAGTATGTTATGTCATTGTAGGCCCATACATCTTAGTTTCCTTGCAATAATATGACCCCCTTTCTTCCATTCCTGAGCGCACCTCTGCAAAAATGACTTAATTTCTTCTCCTGGCTTCATATGTGCATATATCATTATAAACTAACCGTCTATGGCGCCGTAATCGCTAGCATATCGTCATCTCCATGCCAGTCACCCCCTTTTCATGTGCCTGAACACGCCCATGCAACTCTATATGTAATACATTATGTAAATAATGGAAGGGGAAGCTATCTTTTACATCTTGATAGCTATAAATGCCCCTTAAATCGCTCTATTAGCTTCCCGCCAAGCATTGAATACTTCCTGGAAACCCCCCTTTACAAGCCGCTGAAACCGCCTCTGCCATGCAATTTTTATGATATTGCATTAACATCAACTAATTTGCACTTGTTGCAATCAACGTAAACCGATGTAACTCCTTCATACTTGAGGCAGTTAGGAAGAAACCGTGAAGATCGCATTTCCGTATTATCGCCAAATGTCGCCGCAGAACCCTCACAAAACTGTGCCGTGGAACCGCCTCTGTTCAGGTTAAG
>JAXIVJ010006640.1:32500-65654 GCA_036785665.1 Chirona hameri | reverse complement strand
TCCAACGTTTTGAAGTCAGGGAATTTTGCTGATACCAAGCTTTGAGGTGCTGCAGGAGCAAGTTTGAGCTTGAGCAAACACGATTATTGATCCCCACCATTCATATAAGTTGCTTTTTAGAAATCCTCTCGAGGTGGCAATATCCCTTTAAATGGCTATGTAAATTGTCCGCCTTCTAGTTGAATGTTTGATTTACAAATAATACTGTTCGTCACGGCTATTCTTAGCGATATTATTGCAAACTGTATTGCGACTTACCAATAATGGTGTACGATACCGCCATTGCAATCATTGGTAGTATGTAGGTCAGTGCCAGAAATATCATGTTGTACCTGGAACATTGGAAAACGGGACAGAGAAGTAGGTCAATATTGTGTAATGAAACCAGCAATGTCACGCATAGCCATAACAGTTCGCTCTCACCAACTGACACATCGCACTAGTACCTACGCTACATTGTTTTTCCTCATGCTATTTTTTCACCATTCGAAGATCAGATGGTTAATATCAGTAAAACGCCTTTTTGGGCGATGACCGAGAGGGCGCGCACTGGTAGAGCTAAAACAGGTTTGGAATATGAAACGGTACGGGAGCACACGTGGTAGTAAAACATAGTCCTTTTAGTCCTTTTAGTCCTCCATAAAAATTGCCAGGCGTCCATGCATGCCAACATAAAAATTAGGTTTGATTAAATTGTGCATGATCTCCTTTCTCGAATCCGCCAAAAGGGAGTACGTCCTGAGCGCTGCATGCTTCAGCGTATACAAAACGAATGCTTAGATAAATCAAGCCATTTTTTTTATATCAAGAATGATTTTTGTTCATTTAGACG
This sequence comes from Chirona hameri, assembly GCA_036785665.1. Classification (NCBI taxonomy): domain Eukaryota; kingdom Metazoa; phylum Arthropoda; class Thecostraca; order Balanomorpha; family Balanidae; genus Chirona; species Chirona hameri. Next base: position 64,822 of record JAXIVJ010006640.1, on the reverse strand, counting down.
TCTGCAGGTGCCACACGCTGTAGTACAACCTCTATCAAAACGCACCATAAGAAAATCCAAATTGATTTGATGGTCCTATCCAATAGTGAAAACCCAATCTCAATCGGAGGACGATTTGTGAATACTTACTACCTTGCCTGAAACTACGTCCCTAGGTTCACTGCTGCTTTCAAGAATAGGCATACATTCAGTTACGTTAAGCGATGCAGTTTTACTGCCAGTTATTCAGAAATGGCATTTATTCAACAGTCTTTAAGGTCATACTCACACGTAGTCCATAAAGGAAGCCATTTGTGGGCCGTCTGGCCACACCAGAATACAGCCGTGAACCTCCTGACCAGAAGAGTATCTGGGAACCAAACATCATATAATATTTATATCTGGCAACACAAGAGTACAGCCATGAACCCCTCGAACAGACGGGTATCTTGTAACCAAGCATGATAATATAATCTTTGTATATCTGGCAACACAAGAGTACAGTCATGCACCTCTCGACCAGACGGGTGTCTGGCAACACAATCAGTGCGATATACCGGCAAACTGGTGTGAATAGGAACGTTTAAAGGGAAATGTGGACATTTTTCCACAACAATGGAGTTAACACTTGAAATTGGGAGAGAAGACAAACTTATATGGAAATCTACTAACGTTAAGCATTTAAATGTCTAACCGAAGTTATTTCCATTTGAAAACGCTTAAGCTTTCCACACTGAAAACAGCGGTATCGGACAGACTTGGCACATTGTATGGTACTTGAATGCTTTTTCTGCTCGCTCTTGATATATTTGAATAAAGTAGCCCAAAAACTCTGAAATATGTCCTTTCTAACGTTACTATGGCTTTGCTTTAGCTCAAACGTCATTTTTTGCTCAATTACTAAGAAGTGTTCGAAAATTGCTCTTTACTTTGGTCGCCCATCCCTTAATATTTCGTAGAAACGATCTATTTTTGAATGTCCCCTTTCCCTGATGCATGCAGTTCGTTTGCTTTATTTGAATATAACAACGCAAAAATATTGAAATCTCTTAGTTTTTCGCTGACATTGGTGCACTTGAGCTCAACCATCATTTCATCTCTTCAATTTAAGGGTACGGAAATTGCTCTTTCCTTTGGTCGCCCATACACGTGGTATTTCGTAGAAACGATCTAAGTAATTGTCGTTATTCAACGTCGAAAAAATTGAAACAAATGCGCCACATATGTCGCGCTCCCAATAGTGGCGGGAAACACTGATCATGTACTCCGAAAGAAGTATATGTACCTGCTTTTTCCCCCAAAATGTAATTTTCGAAATCGAAAAAGTGGTTATTTCATTTTTAAATTGAGCCTCGATCAATTCAATACCTTACATGTTACGTAAGTTAATGCAGACAAGTTAATCGAAGGTCAATATTTCCCTTTAAAGGAAATAGTTCACCTTCAACATGAGGTTTTTAACTGAAATTGCAGTTTTGTAGCCCGTGTTGAAAAATCCCTATATGCAACTGTTCTTGTCTGAAAAGACTCTCCAGCCGAAGATATTTGACTTTTCGGCGAAGAAATGCGGCGCATATATGATATACCGTACCATCTGAAAGTGCCAGCACTGCATTGAGCATGCGCAGACCAATAACGTACACCATAAACTTAATAATGTACGACCTTCTGTCCTGAATTGACGCGATGTAGGACCATTTTAGAAAAGAAAAAAAGAAACTGTATTAAAAAATATAATACAATCCTGTTCAGATAAATTTTCCGAAGGTGAACTATTTCCTTTAAGTGAATAGGAACGTGTGAAGGTGAATATAATATTTGATCTCAAACTTTAAGTCGCATTTGAATACTTACACAAATTCTTCGTGCATACAAAATTATTATTTACCTGTGCGAAACTACGGTGGAGTAAAGCAGACATGGAGTGCTGAGTGCTGCGCTGCTCAGCCAGATACCCACAATGCATGAGATAGCCTCACACTTTCTGATCCTCCGTCGCAGAGGGTGTACTATCACCAGATATCTGCAACAAATGGACGGACACATTAGCCATCAGGCATCTGCAGCACAAACACACATACACATATACATACGCACGCAACACACACACATGCACAGGTTATCGCCGACATTTAGGGTCCCAAGCGGTCTGCCGTTTACAGTAGCTCATTGATAACATGTTTACATCATTCTATCCAATTGATGCACCCCGAGTATTGCCTGTATAATGCCAGTGTGTTTCCAGGGTGTTACCGGCGTGTTGCCAGTTTGTCTCTGGTGTATTACCAGCATGTTACCAGCGTGTTACCACCTTGTTTCCAGCATATTATCACTTTGTTTCCATCATATTGCACCTTGCTTCCAGCATATTACCAATGTGTTACCAGTGTGTTACTGGCTTGTTTCCAGCATGTCACCAGCGTGTCACCATCGTGTTTTCAGCATTCTACTCCGCAGTTACCATCGCGTCACCACCGTCCGCCGGGTGATATTTACCAAGATAAATCGCGAACGTGCCGTGTCGAGCCGGCGTGCCAGCAGAGCTTTTCACATCACAGAGCTTTTTCATTGGTTACCGGTGCCGCTGACCTACGGGAATCCGGGAGCGGGGGAGGGGGAGACGACGAGGCGTCCAATGAAGCCTCAGCTGGCTTAATGAACCACCAACTCTGCAGGGAATATAATTTGGACGAGCAATTGTCACGCAGCATTGGCGTTATTATTTTAAAAACGTGTCGTGACATAATTGCAATCACGCGTCGTGGTCTTTGGCCTCTGCGAATAAGAGAGCGAAGGAGGAGGGGGAACCATATACTCAGTTCTCAGAAGTTTCTGTTCTGTAAAGCTCAGTTTCTCTGAGCTGAGGTAGGCGAAGAAAACTAATGAACTGCTTGTGTGAGGGCATTGCGGGTTGTGTGAGGACAACTGCGCAGAACTGGCGTCATTATGCATTTTTTTATCGCGTCTCACGTGCTGTGGTATTGGATATTGACGCCTCGGCCGAGAGCTAAATGAGGCGCCGCTGCCGGCATGCGGGCCCCGATGCCGGCATCAATTAGATTTCACCATCTCATCAGGCAGAGCAGCGTCAGCCCCCCGACCAGATAATTGGCAGGGAAGTCACGTGACCTGGCAACGAGGAGTCTGGGAGAAATGGCGTACCCATGTTCTGTGTAAGCGGGCTATTTTCAGCCTGGGTGTTGGTTGCTAGCCGGTGGAGTTCGAGCTCGTGATCTAGTGCTTGAGCTCAGGTATTTTACTGAAGTGTCTTCTCAAGTGTGTTTTTAAGTATTTTACTGTTTTAGGAAAAAGTTTGCGTGTGGTGGAAAAATGGTTTCATTTGGGATAAATGTATTAAAAGCCCGAATGCGAGGGATAAAGCATTGCAGGAGAGATATATTCGTTTCCACAAAAAAAAAATGCATTGCAGTTTGCAGACGATGTGTCATGCTTGCTTATTACCGAGCGAGCGCGAAGCGCCCGTGAGGTTTCTCGTCAACTTACTAGACAATTTTACATTTGACCCGGCCCGACCCGGCCACGCAGACGCTTTTCGGAAGCTAATAACTTTACAACCACTGCTCCGATTGAGATCGGGTTTTCACCATTGGATAGGACCATCAAATCAATTTTGATTTGTTATGGTGCGTTCTGATAGGGGTGGTACCACAGCGTGTGGCACCCGCAGACGTCGAAATGAACAAGAATCATTCTTGATAAAAAATGGTTTGACTTATCTAAGCATTCGTTTTTTATACGCTGAAGCATGCAGTGCTCAGGACGTACTCCCTTTTGGCGGATTCGAGAAAGGAGATCATGTACAATTGAATCAAACTTAACTTTAATGTTGCCATGCATGGAGGCAAGGCAATTTTTATGGGGACTAAAAGGACTAAAAGGACTATGTGTTACTACCACGTGTGTTCTCGTACCGTTTAATATTTCAAACCTGTTTTAGCTTTACCAGTGCGCGCCCGCTCGGTCATCGCCCCCACAAAAGGGGCGTTTTACTGGTTTTATGACCAATAGTCCTTGTATCAAACCGAAATAGTTATTTAACGCATGATTGGTATGACAAAGGAAATATGAGCCCCAAATTGTATCGATAGCAAGTACATTTTATTTTTTAACGTACTGATTCTTCGGTTGTTGGGTTAAATTTAAAATAAAAGCCGAAAATTAAGCATTTTATAAAGTCTTGGCTATCGGACCACACCAACATAATCACTACAAGTGATTCAATCATAATAGGTGCCGTCTACTTCAGCACTCTCACACGTCACCACCGCAGCGAATATAAATACAACACCGACACTAAAACGTATTTTGCATGCGCGGCGGCGCTGCGGCGTCTTACCTCTCCATGGCAACGGCCATCAGCGTTAGAGTGCTGGCGGACACGGTGAAGTTGGCGAGGAAGTTGCTGATGATGCAGTAAGTGAAGCCGAACGGCCAGTCAGCGTTGACCATGTAGACGAAGTTGAAGGTGCAGTTGAAACAGGACATCAGTAAGTTGGCCACGCTGAGGTTCACCAAGAAGTAGTTGGTGACAGTTCGCATGTGCTTGTGACCTGCCGGCGGAGAGGTGAGACAGTCAAGGGCGGATCCAGAAGGCGGAGAGGTGAGACAGGCAAGGACGGATCCAGAAATAATAATGTTTGTTTTGGGAGTCAAATCCCAAAAAGTGTCACGATTCTAAAAGATTGATCGGATTTCACTTCGTTATTCATTGATAGTTGCTTCAAAACAACGTTTCCTAAGTAAATATTGCGTATATTTTCTTTTAAATCAAAAAATTTGTCAATTTCCTGCCGATTCAGGCATTTGTTGGTGCTTGGCCACTTTGGGCCCCTCTTGCGTCCACCAGTGGGTACAATCGGTGGTGAACACTGCTGGTAAAGATTAATTGGTGCTCGGATGAATTAATTGGTGCTCGGATGAGTTCCGAGGAGAGATCGAATCTCCAATAGAGAAAACACACTGGAAACTGCCGCATAGTGTATAGGCAAAGCATCCCATATTAATTTCAGCAGATAAAATATTGAACCATCACTCATGTGCAATAGGACACTGGTAAAATATATTCCTAGTCCAGTTTATGTATTGATCAGAACTTGTATGGGAACAGAACATTTAAAGAACATTGTCTTGTTACAGTTTAAGTTTTTGAGAGTTAACCCTCGCCAGTGCAGGGGGTTGATGCTATCCCCCTCGGTTTTTCGGGAATAGCTCGCGTAAATATCAAATGAGGATACATTGTCGAGAAAGTCAAACACGGGAATAAAGTTATCGAACAAAATGAACAAGGCGAACAAGCTGATGACTCCCTACCAGATGAATAATATAGCAGGCCTTCAATGAAAGGATCTGAGATCTGTTCGTCGCTTTTGCTGGTATCTGCTTAGTGTTAACCCTGTGATGTGCATTTCACTGAATCGTAACATAACCACCGTGCCACCCGACTATCCTCCCCCACCAGACCACCCTTCCTACTACCCCCCCCCCTTCCCCACCAGGCCAAGGCCTTCCTACTACCCCTCCCCCCATCAGGTCACCCTACTAACCTAAAACGATCCAGCAGACGACACTATTGCCTCCAATGGCGATAATCAGCATCACCACGAAGGCCACAGTCCAGGACAGGGACGCCCACCAGGGCATGTCAAACGACCGATCTTCGACTCCTTTTGCTGCGTATGTGCTGTCGTTCGCCAGCTGGCGCGTGCTGTTCATGGCTGTGGTGTCACTCAACCTGTGGGGCAGAAATATGACGTCACCGATGGCATGTGGGATGACGTCACTGGAGTGAACTTGGCTGGGGTTAATCGAATGGATTCATATAATTGGTTGGATTTTGATTGGAGTGGTTTTGGGAACAAAATGGGTTTGCTTCGGATGAAATTTCTGGCCCCATGCATTATTTTTCAATAATTGTCCGTCACTTTAATATCAAAAGAAGTAATTAATGGTCACAATCTTGGGTTTTCACAAATTGTCGGATTGGTATGCGAGCACGAAGTCCAAATTACAGTTTGTCATTTAAATTTGATGGTCCGGTTACCTTTGGTATTGATTTTGTATGCTCTGGTGGTATCACTGTAACATAACTAGATATAATTGTTTGGATAAGTTTGAATTACTCAAGTCCCAGATAATCGTAAAAAGGCATACGTGCCGCTCAACTTAAATTAGATTCATTTCGAATTATTGTTGTCGTCAGATTCCAATGCAACGTAGAAATTACATTTAAATTCCAACTATTTGCTGATATAGTGCTGGCCCTGAACTTGGGTTTGCTGCTTTTCGCAACTTTTTATTTAAATTACTCCCGAAAAATTTTGATCGTCGAAAACATTACGATGTTTTATGAAACAGAAGTTGTAGTGAACGGCAAATACTATTTTTTAAGCTTTATCATCGATGAGATAAGTAGAGAACTTAGTCTATTGTAGGGCTGATGGTATTTGTATTTAATTTATTTCGTGTATTCAATGTGGTCGCCAACAGACTGCCCCCAGTGGCTGGGGATGGCACCAATGATCGCACGAGGAGATGTCTAAAAACGTTCTTTGTAAACGGGCGATGATCGCGGACTAACGTAACTTCTGCAATTTATATCGTATATCAATGAGATGATATCGAACTCGCTACCAAACTCAACGCTAGCGACATCAACACTAGCCATTGAAGTATGGCATAGCGCTCCCGAAAGGCTCATCATCACTCCACAAAGAATAGCAAACCACAACCTCATGATATGTTAACATTTTTACTAATTTTAGAGTGGCGATATTTCAGGCATAAAGGTGGCCGTCCACTGCGCACACACGCCTAACGACCTAACGGCCGAATTTCAGGACGCGCCGACTACGCGCCGACTACGCGCCGACTACGCGCCGACTACGCGCGTAGTACCGGCTTAACGACAGAATTATGCGCCGAATGTGAATTATGCGCCGAATTATGCGCCATGACTGACCAAAAGTGTATTAAAATGCGCAAGTTTTAGGTATTACTGAAGTTAAAAAACGTTTTAGGTTAATTATTTATGCGTACCACGGAAATGTTAGTAATATTTAACACTAAAGCACGTGCAATAAGGCGAATACAAATTATAAATGCCTCAAAGCTTTTAAGTTCTTGAGCCGGCACTAAGGTCACGTAAATAAGCAGAAATATAAACAAACCATTCAACGTTCTGTAAATTGGAGAATTAGGAGAAATAGGCGTTTACATTTGTGTTGCTGTGGCCACATGTTTTGAATAATTTCAGCAAAAATAAAGTAGCGTTCTACTACGGAGAAGACAGCTTCCGAAGATTATCGCCATAAATAACATTGTTGTTCACTACAATACAAAGTTTGAAGCCCTGGAAACACCAATGCTATGGTAGGGTTATGACATTTACCTACTTCACAGCGCGAAATGATGTACTTCTCGTAAAATTTGCGATAAGATCTTCCAGGTGCAGCGTGCAGGTAAGCTTTCTTCACGCCTAACGACCGAAAAGTTCAGCATTTCCAACTTCTGCGCGCCTACTCAGCGCCGAATGACGCGCCGACAACGCGCCGAAAAAGTCAGCTGAACACGCCTAATCGCGCATTCGGTCGTTAGGCGACAAGTCAGCGCGCTTCCCATAGGCCCCCATGTTAAATTCAGCCGTTAGGCGATTAGGCGAGTGCAGTGGACGGCGACCTTAACCTGACCATCACAACCTGACAGCTGATGACATGCCTGACAGCTGCCCCACATAATATGAACATAGTATGACGTTGACGAATAGTATGACTATGATGACGACGAATAGTATGACGCTATGTTTTGCCATCATTCTTTCTGTAGTACTCCTCAGCTCCTCACAACATTCACCATCTTCGTCACACCAACACAATAATAAAACCCACCTGTTTCCTCACCACGTCTTATTGACCACCTCTCCACTCAATTGTATCTCAACGTCACTGCCGACACGTCGATGTGGACATTGGTTCGTCGGCTCCGACGCTGAGCCGACTGTGCGTGACGGCGGACACCACACGACTGTAGAACCTGTAGCCGCTTCGTTCCGATCATCGACGTCCCAGGCAACGACGCAGTCAACGCGGAGGGGGGGGGGGGGGGGGCATCAACGCAGACGACGCAGAGTAGCGTGTGTGGAAACAATGCGTACGGCGAGGAGCTTGTGTGCTGTTTCGTTGATGTGACTGAGTGATCTGGAAAGCACTGGTAGAAGTTACGAGCCCGCAGTTGCTATGGCACACACTAAGGTGCTGCTGATTTCTGCCTCTTGCGCGGAGCGACTTCGAAAAGGATTAAATATGCATTGGAAGTGCATCACTGAGGGCTTCAAACTGTTATATACATGTCATGGTGTATCTGAATAGAAGACTTAATAAAAACAAAACAAAAACAAACTGTTTGTGTTACTTGTCGGCGGGGTAACCTGGCGTGGTCTTGGTATCGCCCCTGCCATCTACTACCCTCATTCTGACGTTTAAGTCACGTGATTACTACGTCTGCCCACGGTACTGAATCTCCCCAGCTTGTGAGTTGGGATGGGGGCCGAATCTGACCTCCGCTGCTGTCTTGACCGGGGAACGGAGGTGAGCGCCCTTATGGCTTGTCATAACGCAAAAGTATAGCATATTGTTTTTGCTCAGTAGTTCTCAAGCGACAGGCAGGTTTTCCCAAAGTGTTTTAATTCATAGCTATCCTATGAAGCTATCACTCGGACACCCTTATGCAGTATTGCCGGCTGAGTATCATGGTGCTTTGGGATGAAGAGTCTTGAGCAGTGTTTGCCACGGGCCCACCAACCCCCAGCCCAGCCCGGCCCAGGCCCATGCACACCAAGCCCAGGCCCGGTCCGGCCCGGTCAAATTCATAATATTGAGGCCCAGGCCCGGTCCGGCCCGTTCAGATTAAGCATATCATTATTTTCACAAAATTTGCAGTCATTCTCCTAACATATTTACTTGTGTACTATAAATGTGAAACAATGAACATACAATGCAAACCAAAAAACAAAAAGCCACAGCCACAGCAACAGTGTGTTGCTATGTAAGTGAACTGCTGGCGAAAATAATTTTGAGCTCTAACCTGAGCTTGTGCAACGCGCGCATTACTTCAAAATTGTCAGGCCCAGGCCCATCCAGAGCCCAGTGATTTCCTTAAAGTTGAGGCCCGGCCCAGGCCGGCCCAGGCCCGGCCCAGGCCCGGCCCAGGCCCGGCCCAGGCCCAGTGCATGGCCCATAGGGCCAGCCCAACCCATGGCGAACACTGGTCTTGGGACCAGGGGCGCAACCACGTCCAAAAAAGTGGTACGGACAAATTGGCGTTGCGGGCGCCATCGCTCAAGGGGGGGGGGGGGCGCCATCGCCAAAATCGCAATATCACAAATGTATTTTTTTAAAGATATAGTATATGTATGTATGTACCTGTAATCTACTGTAGTACTGAAACATAATGCCTGCATCCCCATAATCAATATGAGACCACTGGCGGATCCAGCCTCTCTCCATGGGGGGGGGGGGGCATCTTTTTGTGTAAAAAAGTACCCCAGTTTTTCATCCGCAGATTTGAGCCGGTCCCCTTATTTTGGTATTCGAGCTTAATAAATTATCTTCTTTCGGAGAGAAAAACCCCACAAAAACGCGATATTCCGTAGCATATACACATATAAGTGATATAGCGTTTATCTCATACCAACTCGCAGGGGCGTCGCCGATAACTTTTTAGTGGGGGTCGGCTATAAAACAAAACAAAAATAACTCCCATTTTTGTCTGCGTGTATTTGTATTTGTATTTATTGAATAAACAACCACAGGCGCAGGGCCCACTTACGGTTGAAGTGATGCAGCAATAAATTAAAACTTTCACAAATTACGTAAGTGCATATGGTACAAAAAGAGAAAAAACAAAACTATACTGTATAGTAAACACAGAAGCATATAATAATTACATTAAAGGCGATTAAAAGCGCCAGTAAAAGTAAGAACAAACTTTTTAATACAACACTGATACGGGCAAAAGCCTAAAAATATACAAATACATAAAAGCGCCCTATTTAACCCTATTTGTAACAGGCCCCTGGCTACCCCTATTTGTAACAGGGGGGGGGGGGGATTCCGCGCCCCCGGAGATCTCGAGATCTACCCGTCTTATTAACAAAAATAAAGGGTGTTTGGTTCTCCTCAACACGATCTACATTTCTAAATAATAAAGAAATCTAAATTTTGGATAGGGGGGCAACAGGGGCCAAAAACTACAAATTTTAGTGGTATTTTTGATCCAACATAGATTTCATGTTTATTTACCGATTTTAACACAACTAATAGGAATCGATAGAGATTGAATTGGAAATTGATATATGATGGTGACGTTTGAAAATTCAAAAATAATAGGCGTGTGCAGGTCACTCAATATGGGGGTGAAGTAAATGCGTAATAAAACCATTTTCTGATGTTTTTTTTAAATAAATGAAATGGTATGAGATTTTGACATTAGGCAAAACAGTTATAAATCATATTTTTTGCCATAGGCGGTACCAGGTTAGTGAAAAAGGGAGGTCAAATGGGAAACAAATATTATCCGCAGACAAGTTGCTACCCAGCACTATAAATATGTTACTGATCGTAGATAGTTCCTTTTTGCATGTTGTACTTCATAATAGGCGTATCCAGGATCCAAACTAGGGCAGCGCAAGACCTTTTGATAAGTATATTATCCGCTATTATGATACTAACTAGTCAACAGTGACTATTTCACTTACAACTTCAATTAACATTGCTTACCCCCCTTTTTACCCTACCTGGACACGCCTATTATCTTATAATCGTTCGTAGAGTATCCTGTGGTGCGTGTTTCATCTGAAAACTGCAGTATGTTATGTCATTGTACGCCCATGCCTCTTAGTTTCCGTTCCATAATATGACCCCCTTTCTTCCATTCCTGAGCGCGCTTTTGCAAAAAAATGACTTTATTCCCTTTTCTGGCCTCATATGTGCATATATCATTATAAGCTAAACGTCTATTGCGCCGTTATCGCTGGCATCGTCATCACCATGCCAGTCACCCCCTTTTAATGTGCCTGAACACGCCCCTGAAACTCTATATGGAATAAATTATGCAAATAATGGAAGCAGAAGCTATCTTTTACATCTTGATAGCTATAAATGCCCCTTGCATCGCTCTATTGGCTTCCCGCCAAGCATTGAATACTTCCTGGAACCCCCTCCCTTTTCAAGCCCCTGAAACCTCCTCTGCCATGCAATTTTTATGATATTTCATTAACATCAACTAATTTGCACTTGTTTCAATCACCGTAAAACGATGTAACTCCTTCATACTTGAGGCAGTTAGGAAGAAACCGTGAAGATCGCATTTCCGTATTATCGCCAAATGTCGCCTCCGACCCCATCCAAAACTGTGTCCTGGAACCGCCTCTGTTCAGGTTAAGTACTCACAATTTTAACTCCAAATGCGGAGTTCAATTATATGAAAAGTCCCAAAATGTCATGGGCCTGCTTCCAGCCGTTCTGGAGATATCTGCGAAAAACATGATGAACCATGAAAGACCGATGTGACGCCGCTAAGCGGCGTGACAATTTGAATTTTAGGTCGTGGAAAACGAAAATTTCATATTGGAACCAGACCGTGATTGGAGTCAAGCCTCAGGCAACCCCTTTTCCTGGTGTTGCACATCTCGGTATGATTAAAAATATTGAAATTAAGGTAGTTTTTCATATACCTACATTAGCCTCGGATAGTAAATCACGATGACCGGTGTCCGTCAGCGCTCAATAGTACATATGAGCTTCCGTGTGCAGATGTCCTCGTCCTTGCGTTCGCGTCGCCTTTTTTCAGAACTCGGCAGACTAGCTGGCTAAACATGTAGCCCGCTTGAAAGTTAATATTTTATGAAGGGATTGGGCTCTGGGCCAGCAATTACAGCCAAGGAGAGAGAGCCTCTGACAGACACTTAATGGCATTCATTTTCCCATTTCCCAAATTTGTATAAACAATTGCGAAACTTGTGTCATGCCGCAAAGCGGCGAGAATTCTTCCGGTTTTTGACTGTGGATAGCTGGATTTTGACTGCTGCAAGGCCAATATTTACGATTTTACGATAAATTGGGAACGTGCGGGGGGGGGGATACTTGTATTGAATGCCCCCTCCCAGATTCCTGTGGGCGGGGGGGGGGGGCATTTGCTCCTGATGCCCCCCCCTTTTTGGATCCGCCAGTGCGTGAGACCATGGGGCGGCATTTGCTTCTAAGGAAGCCCATTGTCCGACTTAGTGGACGGCTGTTCTTCACAATATGGGGCGGCATTGGCTGCTTAAGGACAATGAGCATTTGTCCAATTTAGAGGGCACCTGTTTTACCCCGTGGGGGCGGCATTTGCTTGTTGCCCGGTAGGGTGCCTATTTTGCTCCATGGAGAGGCATTTGCTTCTAGTGGCGCCTATCCTGTTCATAAGTCGCCATTTACTTCTAAGAGTGCTAATTGTCCGATTCCCAGGAGTGCCTGTCAGTGTCGGGCGCAGAAATGCACAAAGAACCAGGTTATTGGCGAAAATTGTGCAAGGGGGGGGGGCACCTCTCCTTCTGCACCGTGCGGAAGGAGAGGCACTAGCCGGAGAGGCGCCATCACTGGCCAGGGCCCCCGTCACGGGCGGAGAGGGGCAGTCACTAGTTGGAGGGGCACCGGTACTTGCCTGAGGGGCGCCGTCACTGACCGGAGGGGCGCTGCCACTGGTCGGAGGGGTGCCGTCACTAGCCGGAAGGGTGCCGTCACTAGCCGGAGGGACGCCGTCACTAGCCGGAGGGGGCGCCGTGACTAGCCGGAGGGGGCGCCGTCACTAACCGGAGGGGCGCCGTCACTAGCCGGAGGGGCGCCGTCACTAGCCGGAGGGGCGCCGTCACTGGTCGGAGGAGTGCCGTCACTAGCCGGAGGGGTGCCGTCACTAGCCGGAGGGGCGCCGTCACTAGCCGGAGGGGCGCCGTCACTAGCCGGAGGGGCGCCGTCACTAGCCGGAGGGGCGCCGTCACTAGCCGGAGGGGCGCCGTCACTAGCCGGAGGGGCGCCGTCACTAGCCGGAGGGGCGCCGTCACTAGCCGGAGAGGCGCCGATACTAGCCGGAGGGGCGCCGTCACTAGCCGGAGGAGCGCCGTCACTAGCCGGAGGGGCGCCGTCACGGTCCGGCGAGGTGCAGTTACTAGTCGGAGGGAGGCCGTCACTAGCCGGAGGGGCGCCGTCACTAGCCGGAGGGGGCGCGGTCACTGGCGAGAGAGGCGCCATCACTGGTCGGAGCACGGAGGGGCGCCGTTATTCGCCGGAGGGGCGCGGTCACTGACCGGAGGGGCGCCATTAATGGCCGGAGGGGCGCAGTCACTGGTCGGAGGGGCGCCGTCACTGGCCAGAGGGGCGCCTTCACTGGCCGGACGGGCGCCTTTACTGGCCGGAGGGAGCGCCGTCACTGACCGGAGGGAGCGTCGTCGCTAGCCGGAGGGGCGCCGTTACTGGTCGGAGGGGCGCCGTCACTGGCCGGAGAGGCGCAGTCACTGGCCGAAGGAGAACCATCACTGGTCGGAGGGGCGCCGTCACTGGCCAGAGGGGAGCCTTTACTGGCCGGAGGGGCGCCGTCACTGGCCGGAGGGGCGCCGTCACTGACAAGAGAGGGCGCCGTCACTAGCCGGAGGGGCGCCGTCACTAGCCGGAGGGGCGCCATCACTGACCGGAGGGAGCGCCGTGACTAGCCGGAAGGACGCCGTCACTAACCGGAGGGGCGCCGTCATTGACCGGAGGGGCGCCGTCACGGGCCGGAGGGGCGCCGTCACTGATCGGAGGGGCACCAGCTTTGCATGGGCGCCTCGGGTCTAAAGGACCAGGTCATGCCCTGAATGACCGTATACTCTGTACGCCATTGGTGCCTGTCCGTTTGGCAGTGCTAATTGCAAAACATAAATGGTCCGGGAGGGCGCCTTTGGCGCCCGTCAAAAACGGTACGGACATTCCGTACTGTCCGTATAGGTGGTTGCGCCCCTGCTTGAGACACAGATGGAAATGAGAAAGGCCCATTTAGTACACTTCATAAGAAAATTACGGAAAAGATTTTCATCAATACCCTCACTGAAAAAAAAAATATTTTGACTAGCTCCTCGTTAAATGATTCCCAACTCTAAATTGCGTATCTTCAGGCTATGTTTCACACAGGCCCCTGCCTGCCATGCTGAGCAGTTTCCTCGTTGCCGGCTCGTTCAGCACTCGTCAACTAAATCCTATCAGGCAGCGGCTTGTTCCTGGCGTGTCCGATGAACATGGTCAGTCTTTTCAACTTGTTGAATGAGCAGGATCCGTGCTCAGGCGTGTTTAATCACCACCCAGCTGATAAGATGGTGTTCATCTTAACCCTCGCCCGGGTAGGGCAAAATCACTACGTTTTCGGGTAAGGGGGAGGGGTACGACCTCCCCCCCATAGCGTTTCGCCCCTTATTGAGCTAGAGCTTCGGTTCAAAGACCAACGTGTTTTTTTTCTCTTCACTTTATCCGGCTTCCGCCGGTGGTGTATTTTAACATACATGCATACATATATACAAATTACACATGACACGGATCAGCTGTGCACTTTTTTAACATAGAAAACACTTCAAAACATACAATCATCCACACAACATCAAACGCCTCATCGGCGGCATCGGCGGACCCCGCGCGCGCGCGCGCGCGCGCGCGTGTGTGTGTGTGTGTGTGTGTGTGTGTGTGTGTGTGTTTGTGTGTGTGTGTGTGTGTGTGTGTGTGTGTGTGTGTGTGTGTGTGTGTGTGTGTGTGTGTGTGTGTGTGTGTGTGTGTGTGTGTGTGTGTGTGTGTGTGTGTGTGTGTGTGTGTGTGTGTGTGTGTGTGTGTGTGTGTGTGTGTGTGTGTGTGTGCACTTGCAAGCCGTGACAACCGAGGACAAAACAGGTTTACACATCTGACATACGAGGACAGTGGGTGATATACGAGGACAAAAGACCGGTCCTCGTTTTTATGACCGCCTAAAACCCATTTTTGATCGATTCGAGTATGATAAAAATGTTTTTAGAGTGGTCCTGATTTTTCATGATAATTTAACATTTGTACACGCCATTGCGCAGATCCGTGTATCCATCTGAGGTGTGTGAATGTTGGCGACACTAGCGCCACCTTGAACGCTGGAGTAACCATGTCAACCGCGCGTCTTCTGGTAGCGGACGCCTGGAGATCCGTGCCATCACCACGGTCGAGCCAGCAGCTGGCTGCGGTAACCATGGCAACGGGCCGGTTGAGTTTAATCAGCTGACCATACGCGCTATTTATGTGTGGCCAACCGCGACGCAACCGCTACCTTACGCTGTGATCCGTTATCAGTTTGCATCATGAAGAATTGAAGAGAAAGGTGAGAATTCCTATTTCTGGTATCGGTGGACAATTTGGGAATCCTTTCTGGACATCTGTGGACAGGTATGCATAGGTGGACACCTTATGTCCTCTCAAACTCTGAGCAGTTTATGGACGTTTGAGGGAATGTTGTTTCAGTTGAACAACTGGTTGGCTTGGGTGCGAGGATTGCCGTATAGTGTGTGGGTGAAGTAGTGTGGGTGCCGTAGAGTTGTGATAATACCTTCGAAGACAGGATGATGAAGATAAATGTAAGGCGTTGCTATTTTGGCACCATGAATATTTCGTCATAAAGTGGACCCATCATATATTGCGTCCACTTATAAGTTCCGTGACGTCATAGCCGGGCCGCCGTGAACGCCGTCTTTACTTTCATCAATTAAGTGACACTTTTTGTCCCGTGTCTGGAAACGTATCCCGTGGCACGAAATATACCGACACTTTTGTCTATTTTCCAAATTATAAGACTCAAGTCATTTAAAAGTGTATTGTTATGCCGTCTGTTTACTTGTATCGGTATCAAGGCCAGCCGTCGCCAGCTGGCGTGTAAACAAAGTTTGGCGACGGGCGAGGCGATGGAAGCGGTTAGATATTAATTATTGAAGTTATAATTACTTATACAAAGTGCTTGGGAGTTGGGGATGACATCCATAGTTACTAATGTGATATTTTACATCGATTGGTAGGTTTAGGGATTGACGTAGTTATAGGGTTTAACCCGCGCCGTGCCAGCATGGCCGTAGGAACAGGGGGGGGGGGGGCAGGGGGGGGGGGGGGCAGCCGCCCCCCAAACATTTTTGATTTTAACATTACGTCTATGGGCGTTGCATGGAAGGAATCGACTTCAGAATGCCTCCTGCCCCCCCCCCCCCAACTTGAGCATAGTTCCTACGCCCCTGCGTGCCAGTGCTCGGCACCACCTTCGCCGTGACGGGGGGGGGGGGGGGGGGGCGTATCGACGCCCCTCCCCCTCTAACTCGGTTTCTATGGGACGTAGACAAAAACCGAAAACACCGTTTGAAAGCTCGTCATAATGCATTTTGCAACTATTTCAAGATTTTTATCAGGTCCATATTGAGGTCACCAGAGGTCATCAAGGGTCAGATTTTCCAGTTTTAGGACTTCGCTCCAGAAACCTTAGGACTTCGCTCACAGGAACTATGATAGCTAGGAACAAACTAAAAAAACGCAATGGAAAGCTATTGAAAAATGCAATCGCAAAGGGGTCATCCGATTTAAACTCAGGTCAATAGTTTAGGCTCCAGAGGTCATCAAATGTCAAAAAGGCATTTTTTAGCAAAACTGTTTTCACAAATCTGTAGATATGATGACCAGACCAGGATAGGTCAACATCGAAATTTGACCTCATGTCAAGGTCAAGTGGTGACCCAATTAGGCCATGTTGCACATTGAGAGACGAGCTTCGACGAGACAAACACATTGGTGCCCAGGGGTGTCATCTTAAGAAAATGTTTGGTAAGGCTCAACCGCTCCGCCGAAACCTAACCCTCAATTTGAGTTTTTCCTTGGATTTCAGGTACTTAATTTTTAGCTCCAGCCTCCAATATTTTTTTGTAGTAAAAAATAAGCAAAGGACACTTTTGTCACTACGACATCACTGGATTCAAATATCGTCACGGATGCATATTTTTGGGTTAAGAGGGAAGAAATTGTACCCTTTTGTCCATCCCTGTGACGCACAACCTTTATTCACATGGTGACCGGCTCACTGGTGGATCCAGCCTCTCTCCTTGTGTCTGTGGGGGTGGGGGAGGGGGCATCTTTTTATGGCCCTTTTAGTAAGTACCCCTTTTTTCTCCGCGGATTTGTGCCGGTCACCTTATTTTGGTATTCAAGCTTAAGACATTCACTTATCAAATTTAAAAAAAAATTGTTTTGTGGATTTTTCCCAAAAACCAGTGTTTTTTGGGGGGTCAAAAACCCAAAATTTCGCAAATCCGAGATAGTCATTTCGAAGAGAATGTCATTTACTTTCTTCTGACGTTTTTTTGCCATTTGCATCCAACTCGATTTTCTACGATTTGTCAAACATTTATCGTTTTTCCACACAAAAATGGCATGACATGACGTCATTAAAACGTTATTACATCCGAAGGTACGACATCAATTTCACTGAAATTTAATGCGAAGACGTATAGTATAATTGATGCGGCATAAAGTACTGAAAGGTTCACGTTGATATCTATCATAGTTTTCAAGTTATTGATAAAATCCGGGAGGAGCAGATTCTGCCCCCCCCCCTCCCATCGGGGCGCGGGTTAAGTGTCACCGGGGCTGCTTGAGTTGCATCAGGTGCACCGTTTCGTCTATCATTGAAATAAAGGGATACATACACACTTCAAATTAAATTACTCGAGAGAGAGAAAAATCGTTTTCATGAAGTTTTCTCCTAAGATCATTGTTTTTCACGTCCAATGCAGGGAACACATGTTGGGGCATACTTGTATTGAATGCCCCCCCCCCCCAGATTCCTGTGGGGGAGGCATTTGCTCCTGATGCCCCCCCCCCCCTGGATCCGCCAGTGGACCGGCTCAAGTGCAACTTTTAGATAAAACCGACACCCATCCCAGAACGGCACAGCAGTACGCTGATGTAGGTTATCCAGTCCAGCATGGAATGATAAAATAGTACATGAGGGCGGTATCATATTTCCTGCGGAATCGAGGTCTCCCTGTTGATTTTTTTACCCGAGGCGCGAAAGTGCCGCGGGAAAAAATCAACAGAAGACCGAGATTCCGTGGAAAATATAGCGCTCGAGTGTTCTATTTATTTTACTATTAGCCGTTTTTATATAAACTCGCTCATTTAAAATATATATGCTTTATGACATTTTTTCCAGAATATTTGGGATTCGATATGGATTCAAACGTCAATGAAAGCATTGAGGAATTTATAAATATACGTCTGGCTTACGTCTGGTATCGCCGAAATACCCTAGGGCCGGAAAGTGATACCACATTGCTTCCCGTTGTAAATTTCAGCGGGCCGAGAGCTGATACCAGAAACACGTGCTAATGTTGGAAACATACCCTGGCATATGGTAAATTTCGTTTTTTGTACGGGATAAAAGCGACGCATTTATATTTAAGCAAGTACATTAGCCCGCGCCGTGCTGGGGGGTGTTTTGACCCCCCCCCCCCCCCCTCTCAAGGTTTTTCTAGGATAGCTGAAACGGCGGCGCGCAGCGCCGCCGTTTTTGGCACAGCTGTTTGGGCATCAATTACCCACATTATGTAAAATTCTTGACCTCGAGTCATCTCAGGTCAGGTCACCAAACCAGGTCACGTGACCCCACCTCCCAAAAACGTTTGCTGTCGTACCGAAGTCGCAGTTCTTGGATTATCGGTTTCACACTTGCATGATTTCATAAGGTCATATATATTTACAATTAGTTTGTCTTGGATTTTGATATCAGTGACCTAAGGCCGGGTTAATTTCGTGACCTCCCATTATAAGTCATTGGGGGAACTATTCGAATTCTTCCTGTTCCGAGGATACGCAAGATAACAGTCCAATTCCTTCTGGATCATGTTATCATAGACCATTATTGATGCCCTAGGTGCAATTGTTGGTCAGTGACCCCTATATGGTCAGCCTAGGTAATCCGAGGTCACCAACATTGTTGTGTCAATAACTCCGACATAATGAGGATAGAGAAGTGAAACTGCTCCTGTAGCTCAGTTGGGAGAGTGCCGGACTTCTGACGTCACCCGGTAGTGGCAGCCCGAGTTCGAGTCGCTTCGGCGCTCGCTATTTGCCCCTGACTGGGATGGCCTGTGGCCGGTGGCAGCAGCCGCACTCAAGGGCAGGTGACGTCAGAGGGCGGGGCGGACCGTGTCCAGGTATGTCGGGCACGTACAACTTTCGCTTCTAAATTCTGCCGGACGCCAGGAATTGTTTGATCGGGTGGTGGGGTCAGGGCCTGCGCAACAAGCTATGCTTAGCACGAGACCTGACCTCGGAAATCCATCCATTCAAAAGGTTCTTCTTCATCCATTCAGGAGGCATTGGTGGGGCCCAAATGAGCATTGGTAGGGCTTGGGCCCTACCCGGCCTATAGAAAATGACATCCCTGTAATGGTGCCAGTTTCACTTCTCTATCTTGATTTTGTCGAGAGTTATTGGCAAAAAGGTGTTGGTGACTTCGGGTGAACTCATCTGACCATGTAGGGGTCATTGAACAAAATTTGCACCTGGAACTTCAAGAATGGCCTATTATAACATGATCCAGAAGGAATTGGGCTGATATAATTCGTATCCTCAGAATAGGAAGCATTTGATTATTTCCCAATTGACTGATAATGAGGACGTCACGAAATTGACCCGACCTTAGGTCACCGATATACAAAATTGGAGATATAGAACTGTAGGTACTATTGCCATTTTGAACTCCTGTAAGTACGAAATAAATCGGCCAAAAACTGTGGCTGTGGGACCACCGGAAACATCCCCCCCCCCCCCTCCTCCGAGTGTCCGTCCAGCCTCCCCGGTAAAGAGTAGGGTCCCGTCGAGTCTCCCAGGCGCAGAGGAGGTTCCGTCCAGGCTCCCCGGTAAAGAGGAGGGTTCTTCCAGCCTCCCCGGCACAGAGGAGGGGTCCGTCCAGCCTCTCCATCACAGAGGAAGGTGGGTCCGTCCAGCCTCCACGGCAGAGAGGAGGGTCCGTCCAGTCTCCCCGGTACAGAGGAGGGTCCGTCCAGCCTCTGCGGTACAGAGGAGGGTCCGTCCAGCTTCTCCAGCACAGAGGAGGGTGGGTCCGTCTAGCCTCCCCGGCAGAGAGGAGGGTCCGTCCAGTCTCCCCGGTACAGAGGAGGGTCCGTCCAGCCACTCCGGCATATAGGAGTTTCCGTCCAGCCTCCCCGGTACGGAGAGGGTCCGTCCAACCTCCCCGGCAAAGATAAGGGGGGGATCCATCCTCTCCGGCACATAGGAGGGTCCGTTCAGCCTCCCCGGCACAGAGGAGGGTCCGTCCAGCCTCTCCAGCACAGAGGACGGTGGGTCCAGCCTCCCCGGTAGAGAGAAGAGTCCGTCCAGCCTCACCGGTACAGAGGGGGTCCGTCCTGTGTCCCCGGCACAGAGGAGGGTCTGTCCAGCCTCCCCGGTACAGAATAGGGTCCGTCCACCCTCTCCAACACAGAGGAGGGTGGGTCCAGCCTCCGCGGTACAGAGGAGGGTCTGCTTAGTCTCCCCGGTACAGAGGAGGGTCCGTCCAGCCCCCCCCCCCCCCACCGGTAAAAATGAGGGTCCGTCCAGTCTCCCCGGTACATAGGAGGGTCCGTCCAGCCTCCCCGGTACAGAGGAGGGTCCGTCCAGCTCCGCCGTCCGAGGAGAGTCCGAGGAGAGTCCGAGGATGGTCTGCCAGCCAGGTGGTCAGCGGTTTCGTTGCCGTCGAGGTCCGCGTACTCGGTCACCCACTGTGGAGCGACTCCAATCCCGGCGGTTCTCGAGGACGGGCAGCAGCCACCACACCCCCGCGGCCAGGGCTGTCTTCTGACATGCTGGTCCTCGCTCCAGTTTCTTCAGACCGGATCTTGGAGTCGGTCAGGTGGCGGATTGATCGGACACGGCCAGCTCCTCGCCCGGGAGGTCGACCACCAACTTCAGGTCCTCCCACATCGTAACCAACTCGGCCCGCAAACTGCTCCACCCCTACCCCCATTCCCCGGCGGGGCTCCTTGCGGTTTAGGCAGTTGAAGTGGATCAGCATGCTGGCTGCCCCGCACAGCGCACTGGACGAGGAAAAGCCTTGTGCTTCAATATGCTCCCTATTATCACGTCAGACCGTGTTGTCTTGACCGTATCCTTGACCCGTGCTCTCTCACAGGAACGTCGTCAATGGCTAATGAAAGGCGGCAGCAGGACGGCCTCACCTGTGGACGCGACCAAGTCACCCAAGTCCTACACCCAAGTCTGTCTTTCAAGTCTGTCGCTGTCACCCAAGTCCTACACCTTGATGACCAACAACTAGAGTGGGTGCCAACCACATTGGGCACAACATAAACGTCCACCGGTCGTTTTTTTTCGGCTGCCCAGCGAGCTGCTGCAGGTGGCGAAGGTCAGGCAGCTGTTACTGGCCTCCGAGTAGGGGCGAATCCACGAGTACGCAGACTGAACTCTTCAATATATCAACGTCGAAAGTAATGTACTTGTTTTCGACCTTTGTCAACACATAGTATTCTTCTACTAAAAGTATTGGGTGGACAACTCAATGTGTTTGTGACTATAACGACGGAAATGTGTCACGACGGTAAATTCGTCGATGGACGATTATTTATGATTTGGATTGTGTTACCTGCAATAGCTTTATCTAATACATGCGTTATCGATGACGGAAATAAGAATGACATTGTCATAGCGACATTACTTGTTTAAAGAAAAAAACTTGTACCTTAGCAGGTTGTGTCCTTTACAAATATTATACTTTGTGCTCACTTTGAAGTGTTGTGAGCCGTCCTGAACGATATAAAGTGATTATTAAAACTTCGCTCAATATCAAAGATGTTTATCTAACCAATCTACCTGTGAACGGTAAATGTGACTGTACATGTGACTTATATGCTTTCAGAGCTCATAGATCGCCTTGAGTGATTCCGATGACGGGGACCTGGCAGCGGCAGGCGGACCTGGCAGTGACAGGCAGACCTGGCAGCGGCAGGCGGACCTGGCAGCGACAGGCGGACCTGGCAGCGACAGGCGGACCTGGCAGCGACAGGTGGACCTGGCAGCGGCAGGTGGACATGGCAGCGGCAGGCAGACCTGGCAGCGGCAGGCGGACCTGGCAGCGGCAGGCGGACCTGGTAGCGGCAGGCGGACATGGCAGCGGCAGGTGGACCTGACAGCGGTGGTTGCGACCTGGTAGCGGTAGCTGCGACCTGGCAACAGTAGCGGCGACCTTTTTGGCGCCGGGTGCGTCCTGGCAGCGGTGATTGCGACCTGGCAGCGGTAGCTGTGACCTGGTAGCGGTAGCTGTGACCTTGTAACGCCGGGTGCGACCTGGCAGCGGTAGCTGTGACCTGGCAGCGGTAGCTGCGACCTTGTAGCGCCGGTGCTACCTGGCAACGGTGGCTGCGACCTTGTAACGCCGGGTGCGACATGGCAGCGGTGGATGCGACCTGGTGGCGGTAGCTGCGACCTTGTAGCGCTAAGTGCGACATTGCAGCGGTAGCTGCGACCTGGCAGCGGTAGCTGTGACCTTGTAACGCCGGGTGCGACATGGCAGCGGTAGCTGCGATCTGACCTCTCACTCGCAGACAGTGAATATACGTTTAATGCATTATATCGTGAGTGTGCACTGTCTGCAGTGATGTTCCTTTGGAAATATCTCGTGACCTTTACCCAGGTCCTCACCTCGACAATCAATAACTAGAGTTTGTGGCTAACCACCTTGAGCTCCCCGCCCTACCCTTCTCTGTTTACCTTGCCCTGTGCTGCCTTCCCTGCCCCGCTTGCCTTACCCTGCACTACCTTACCCTGTCCTGGCCCGCTTGGTCTGCCCAACCTGAAGGGTGGGGTGCGTGTAGGTTGAAATCCGACAAAATCCGACATGTATGATAGATCTGAAAAGATCCTACAAGAAACACCGCAAGATTTTGATGTGTTTTAACGTTGCGTGTAGGACTAGGACTATGTAGGATACTTTTGCGATTCTGTGCAAGCCAACCTGCAGGATCATGTAGGACCATCCATCACAAATTCGAGGAAGGAAAGGGTATCAAAATATTGCAGGACGTTCTTGCAGAAACGTGCAGGGTAGTCCTGCAGGATTTTTTTTTACTTGCAGAAAAATTCAAAATGTTAAGCATTCGTTAGATTCAGATCGTTAATACTTTTCGATCGGCGCATGCTGCGTCCAAATAGAACATTGGTTTGGAATGTGCACGCCTTTCCTAATTTTACCACTTGATATTTTGTACTCTTCAATATTTAGAAGACTCGATATTTTGTTGCCCCGGCCGGTCAATAATACCGGGCCGCCGCCCGTAATGCAAATAAAGGTAGATTCTTACTTGTGGATGGCTACCTGTGAGCACAAATTATTTTCGGGAGATAGCTTAACCCACTATCTTGTGAAATTATTACCCAGTCTACCCTTGAATCATTAGCCCGTTAACCCATTGCCATTTTTTTCGGGAAGTAACTTAACCCGCTAACCCGTTTACCCGGGAATCCAGGAGACAACTCAGAACTCAGAAACAGGTTTATTCCGACCCATTAAAAATCAGGTGCCCTGGGCCCCTATTAACCCGCACCGTACCGGGGATCGGGATTTCCGGCACAATGCCAGGGGGGGGGGGGGGGGGGTGAACCCCCTTCTAACTCGGCTCCTACGGGGAGTAGGCGGAATCTAAAATCACCATTCGATAGCTCGTCAAAAGTATGTCGAAACCATCAGCCATTTTTGTTGTCAGGTTTATCAAAGGTCAAATTTTCCAACCTAAGGATTTTGTTTCAGAAACCCCCAAATATCTCAGGAACTTATGATACATAGGAACAAACGTGAAAAAGTCGAAAGCTCTTGAAAAATGCAATCGCTAGGGTGTCCTCAAATGTAAGCTCAGGTCAATAGTTAAGTCTCCAGAGACCAGAGGTCATTAAAGGTCATAAAGGCTATTCTTGGCAAAACAGGTTTTCGTTAATAACTTTGTATGTAATCAATATAGAGCAATAATGCTAACGTCATCGTATTTCTTTCGTCAAGGCGCTTCAAATCATATGCATGGTAAGTGGTTTATATCAAATACAAAGCTTCACCTCATGTCGAGGTCATACAAGGCCATATGCCAGTCCAGGTGGATCACAATGCACATATCCTGAAGCGGCTTGACGAGATTAACACAGTAGTAGCGGTCTCACGCAAAGTTCGCCATGGGCCGGGCTGGCCCTATGGGCCATGGGCCGGGCCTGGGCTGGGCCTCAACCTTAACCCTCGCCAGTGCAGACGGAGGGGGGTGGATGCCACCCCCGCCTCGTTTTTTTTTCTCGGCAATAACTTGCGTAAATATCAACCGATTACGATGAAACTTTCAGTACCCTACTTGTGAACAATTTGACACATATTCTGCAACAAAAAAAGTTTTAGGTCACATAACCCGTGACCTTTGACCTGTTTCTCAAGGTCATGGCAGGCGCAACTGGCGTCCGTAGTATTGATCTTTGAAACTTATGCAGTTTCAAAGTGTTTGTTTTTTAGGAGCATATGCACAGGTGTTTCCAGGTAACAGTTGTGGTTTCCCTTGATATTGTGACCTCGATTGACCTTTTCAGAGGTCAACCGAGGTCACTGTCCTCCGATGACCTGATATTACTTTTTTGGCTTCTGGCAGTTTCTGGGACATTTTGTGACGCTGATTTCAAATATGGTATCCAATTTACATAATTGTATGTTCTACTGGGGTCATGCGCCTCCACAGGTCAACCGAGGTCACTGATCTCAAATGACCTGACATGACCTGACATGACCTTTTTGGAATTTGGCAGTTTCTCGGACATTTTGTGACACTGATTTCAAATTTGGCACCCATTTAGAATAATGAAATGCTCATTCGCGATTCTAGCTCGATTAAATTCAATTTATACGCATTTACAATTTTGTTGAATTTTGGGTCATCGACATGACCTCAGAGGTCACCCAATGACCTCAGAGGTCACCCAATGACCTAGGACCTTAAAATCAGGTATCACTGGCTTTCTCTCGTGACAAGCAACACGCTCGTTTTTTTAATCGAAACTCTAGTTCATGTAGGTGCGAAACGCTAGGGGGGGGGGGGGGTACCAACCCAACTGAACGGTCACGCACTGATCGGACGCTGCATGGGCGAGGGTTAAGGCAATCACCGGGCTCTGGACGGGCCTGGGCTGATCATTTTGAAGTAATGCGGGCAAGCTCAGGTCAGCTTAAAAATATTTTAACCAGCAGTTCACTTACACAGCAACACACTGTTGCTGTGGCTGTGGCTTTTTGTTTTTTTGGTTAGCATATTTGTTTCATTGTTTCACATTTATAGTATACAAGTAAATATGCTAGGATAATGATCGCAAATTTTGTGAAAATAATTATATGCTTAATTTGAACGGGCCGGGCCTGGGCCTCAATATTATTAATTTGACCGGGCCTGGTCCGGGCCTGGGCTTGGTGTGCAAGGGCCTGAGCCGGGCCGCGCTGGGGGTTGGTGGGCCCGTGGCGAACACTGGTTTCACATATGTAGCTATCTTTATTCGATCAAAAGTTATTGATAAAAACGTTGGTGACCCCAAACCTTGTAAGGGTCACACTCACAGCAAAAATTGTACTTGGGTCATCAATAATGAGCTATAATCACATGATCCTGACCGAATTGACCTGATCTGATGCGTATTCTCTGAATAGGAAACATTTGCAATTTTTCCCATTGGCATAATGGGGAGGTCACGTGATCGACCTGGCATTATGTCACCGTTATAGAAAATATGAGAGATACGAATTTTAGGTAGGTACCTATGGCATAATTAAATATTATAAGTTTAAACCCGCTATCGGTCAAAAACTGTTGCTGTGGTACGACAGTAAACTTGTTTTGAGGTTGCGTCACCCAACCTGATTATGAAGTCTCCTTCAGTGGCGGCGGATAGGGGGGGGGGGGGCAGCTGACCTCCCACTCAAGAAGTTGGGGGAGGAAACATATGATTTTGCCCCCCCCCCCCAATACATTTGTGGGAGGGTCCCTCCAAGAAGTTGGTTCGATTTTCTTATTTTTGACCGAAACAATGACCCAGGGCTCCGATGTGCCCCCAGCCAGCCTGAGGGGCCTTCTAAGGCCGATAGAAAGTCCTCAGTCGGCCTGAAGGTGACCCTCGGTAGGCCTCAGGGGGCACTCAGAAGGCCTGCGACTTCAACATGGGCCTGCCCGCCGTTTTTTGGCGACCATTTAGGGGCCTGCAAAATATAGTGGCCTAAATCCGAGGAGAACCCATTTCGCGAATATTTTTTTTTTTGTTTGTTTGTTTGGGGGGCATTTGGCCGTGCGTCCTTTGGCCGAGGGGCCCCTGGGTTTATTTGCCCCCCATCCGAAAATACGATCCGCCGCCAATGGTCTCTTTAGTCTATTTTGGTTCGGGAATAAATTAATGGACAGGATCTGGGGGATTCATGGACATTAACCCTATTCCCTGCGGGGACAGATTCTGACCCCCCCCCCCACCGGTGGTTTTTCACTTGCCGTTTCTAAACCGTTAGGCCTATTGTCTTGAAACTTTGTGACTTTTCCCAAAATGAAATGTCACATGTCGTGTCAAAATTTTGAAAAATCAGTCTAACAGAGGCGGTGCCAGGCTCCTGTTTTGGGGAGGGTGTTACGAATGCGGTTGTGAGGCGCATTCTTCCTTCATTGTTTCCGGTGCAATACATGCGTCAGAAACATTTGCAATGCAATATGCATCATACATAATGGGATTGTACATACTTTTGGGCAGAGGCGCACTCAGGTACAAAAATGGGAGGCGATACCCGCCCTCAAATTAGGTCCAACTTCAAATTAGTAAGATTATAAAAAGCGTTACGCGTATAGTGCCCCCCCCCCCCGATGTTATTTTATTGGATCCACCTATGCGCAATATTTTATATTTAACAAATTACAGCAAATAATGCCCAATGTGACGTTTGTGTCGTCCCAAACAATGACGAACAGCACATATTTGTTATCAGAAAATCCCCCCATTTTACATCTCCTGAATACGCCTATGATTTTGCATTGTGGTACTAATATTTTAATATTAAAGACCAGTACATTTGAAGCTCAAAAGCGTTTGGAGCATGAAAATCGGTCAGACCACATCGCCGCAATGACCTTTAAAAAACCCAAACTTTTCATATTTTGTGCCCCCTCACCCCCCATTTAAAAAAAAAATGGGACCAAAGGGATCCAGAGGGGAAAAATCTTGACATGACGAATCGAATAGCGTTTTTTCCATAGAAATCGACCGAGTGGTTCTCGAGATCTCAGGGGGGGGGGGGGGGGCAGAATCTGCCCCTCCCCCTCCCCGCAGGTTAACGTAATTCTGGCCGCCCGCAGGGAATAGGGTTAATGTCCATGAATCCCCTGGGCCTTGAGGTCCATAAAATTCAGCAACCAAGTCGAAATTGTCAACAACAAAAAATACAGCATTACGAACACGGTAAGACCTGATTGCCGTTTGAGTCGGCCATACGCCTAAAAATTCGTGAATCAAGCACAAGCGCCCAATTTGTCCACGAATTGGGCGCTTGTGCTTGATCTGTGTCCATGGAATGATCTAAAAATCTTCTATTGTATTTGAATAATGTTTTGCATTTTGCAACCATCAGAGGGTGGCCCAGACTTGTCTTGACTTGTGGTAATATGTAACAGATCTCGTTAGGTGGTGATGAGCTATGTGGGAAAGCGTTTACGTCCAAGAAATAACAAGGAACTCTCATATGTCCACACAAACCAATATTACCAACATGGGTGATCTGACAGACGCCGAAAGAGTGATTTTTGAGGAAGAAAGTTAATATTTGCCAATCAATACAAAATCTAGCGGACTCTTTGCAACTTCAGATGTGGTGAAACGGACTTAATCTTATCGTTGCATATACTTCTAGCGTTAAAACGATAGATATTGTCTGAACTGCTTAATCTTCCACCATTGTATGCGCTCAAAACAAATCAAAGTGGGCATGGGGCAAGTTGTATCGTTTTTGAAGGGGCAGGTTATAACGCTAAGTTAATATGACATAATTAACGAACATTAATTAATACCGTGGAATATCTAGTAACATAACATATGGTGTTTAAATATGCTATATCATCATCATCATCACGTTTATTTTGCATCACATGTAGTGACAAATTCCAAAAGCAGTGGCCAGTGCGCGCACACATCATTGCACAAAAACAGAGCATCACGATATTGTACAGTACAACATCAATATCCCAAGAGACCACATCAAGGCTAAAAGGTCGGCATCGCCATATATTACCTAATACCATGGCATCACCATAAGGTGCAACAGATGGCGGGCAGTTTCATCTGTGCACGATGCCAAAAAACGGAGTGAGTCAACGACTCCATCAGGCTCTGACTGCGGATGGAACATTTCTGGGTCGATGTTCCCCGAGGCCAAAGACAGAACATTTTCAAAATTAGAATTACACATGCTATGCACGAGCCCCAGAAACGATCCATCCAGCTGGGAAGAGTCAACAGCTAGCACGGCTAAGCCTCGCGTCATGGCTCTGGACAGCCTGTGCTCTGACTTAAAGACATTGCAAAGCTCGCGAAAAACCATTCATCTCTGGGTCTCCTGGATGCTTGGCACTCCAAGTGCCGCAAGTAGGGCTGAATGGTGGGCCTGAGGTGGCAGTCCAAGCGCCGCCTTGAGATGGCGAGCTTGAAAACTTTCAAGCTCACTGACATCCTCAGGCCGGAGCGGGACAACTGCAATTCCAAAGGTCAGAGAAGGAGCCACAATCGTGCGCCACAGGAATGCCTTGTCCAAGGGGGCTAAATCTTTGCTGAAGATGCCAGCAGGCGTTAGGCCATAGAAGGAGCCGCGGGCACGCTTCACACGCTGATTGACGTGCTGTTTCGCCTGCAAGTTAGAAGAGACGACAGTGCCAAGATGCTCTGTCTCACTAACTACTCTAAGTTGTTGGTCAGTAAGGAACCATGACGGTGCCTCTGCCAGTGCGTCACTGCCAAAAACAATACAATGACTCTTGGTCTTGGCTTTCTCAGGACTCGTGAACTCTAGCCTCCAGTTTATTGCAAACTTCTCCACAAGAAATAGGAGATGACCAAGATAGCTGACGTTACACGATAGGAGACACAGATCATCAGCATAACAGGCCGCCGGAACATGACATCCATGGAGGACTGCCCCTCTGCCGCTGTCATCCAGCGCCGCTAATAAAGGACGGAGGAAAACATTGGCCAGCGTTGGCGACAAAATTGCCCCTTGCCTAGTTCCCCTGTGCACTCGGAAGTCACGAGACTGAAACCCTCGAAAGGCTACTTGACCAAGCAGTTCTCGGTACCACCACAGCAATAGGCACCAAGTTCTGACACTCAGAAGCTCGATGAGGTGCCAAAAAAGACCGTCATGCCAAATACGGTCAAAGAATTTCCTAGCGTCCAAATTGGCCGCAAACACAGGAGAGCCTCTCCTTAGATGCCATTGCACCGTCTCACTGACCAACAGGGACGCCTCAGTTGTACCTCTATGGTGAACAAACCCAAACTGTAGGTCATGCGGAACGAAAGAGGACTCCAATTCGGTTAACACTAGAAGCTCAAGCAGCTTGGACAGAGTAGACGTCAATGAGATGGGCCTATAATTATCTAGCAGATTAGGGTCCATACCTGGCATTTTTATAATCGGCTTCACCACACTAGTCGAAAAGGAGGCTGGGACACGTCCAGTTGCAAAACAAGCTGTCAGCAAGCCAGCAATAGCCTCAAGCAGTTCAGGACACTGACCAAAAAGAAAAATGCTCGACGGTTACAGAATCAGGTCCTGGGGCGGAGCCTCGCTTCAGTCCCGGGATAAGCTGAGTCACCTCCTCTCGTGCTACAACCCTTGGCTCAGCATCGTCACAACCTTCGGCAAATCGCTCAGCTACTGCGTCACGAATCAGTCTCTGGGAAGGGCTGAGCTGCTCTTCGCTATCCTCATGGATCGCTGAGAAATGTGCACGAAAACATTCGGCATCTAGCGCACACTGAACAGGCTGCTGCTCGCGGCGAACACTTCCTACATGTCTCCAAAAAGATGGAAGATTTCCTTGGCGAAGCCTGTGAAGGAGTTTAGCTTCCTGGTCAATACTGGAGCGAGCAGCTACCTTGCGGGCGCGCCTATAGGCCCGCCTAGCCTCATGATAGCAGTCATGCACGACGCCCTGCCATGGCCTCCCACATTCGACCCAAACCCGATGCCAGAGTCGACAGCGGTCTCGTGCGGCTGAGACCGAGGGAGTCCACCAGGCCCTGGGGGGTCGAGATGGTCTGGCACAGCCAGAGTCTCGGGCCGCTGCGTGAATGCTAGACGTAATGAAATCAGCAAATTCATCAAGGCAGCCAGCAACGTCCGTGATGCTCCCTGGAACGGCTGAAAGACTAGAGGACAGGAGATGCATGTATGCTTCATTGCGTTCCCCTGAGTCCCATCTCAAAGAGTCAGGGCGTGGGATGGGCACTCCGGCAGAGTTCACACAGTCAGCAGTGCCACGAATGGCAATATCAAAGCTGACAATTATAGGCAGATGCGGACTCAGATTTTCAAAAGAAGGCGGCAATATTCTGCAGCTGACCATAACCGCTTTCAGGCACCGAGGTATGGCGATATGATCTATATGAGTGTGATAGTCCCCTCGCTCATATGTATAACAAGTATCTTGTGGGAAACAGAACTCAGCCACTATCAGATCGTGTTCATCAAGCAGACCCTGCATTTGGCAGCTCAGGGGAGAGAACCCTCTCAACTGCGCCCAGTTCTCAGGTCTACAGGTTGCAGGTATCCGTGGGAGCGCACAATTAAAGTCTCCAACGAGAGTCACTGGAGCGGTGGATCGATGGGCTGCAATCAGGGCATCCAGTTTACCAACAATTTCCGCGTAATAATCTACAGTTTGGGCTGAGCAGTCCCAGAAAGGCATGTAGCAACCGAAGATTGTTACTAGAGGGCTACGATCATTACATATAGTTACACCGCACAGCCGGGCGTCATCACAAGATATTTCAAGAAAATTTAAGCCGGCTAGTCTCTTACAGATTAGGGCTACCCCTCCATGTCGCCTACCAGAACCTACACCTGGAGGGAGCTCCATTGCAAATGATTGGACACAGAATAAATCATTACAGCCATCATGCATCACTTGCGTCATAGTACTCTGCTCTGACGCAGACAGCCACGTTTCCGACAGAAATAGCACAGCACATATACTAGGGAATATAATTGATATATAATACAGAGCAGTGGCGTAGCCAAGGGGGGGGGGGGCAAAGGGGCCATGCCCCCCCCCCCCCCCTTCCCCCCTGGAGGCCAGGCGGGCCCCTCTCGCGACCGAGCGAGGGCCCCCTGGGGCCGAAGGCCCCAGTGTTTTGGATGGTGTCAGGTGCCCGCAAAATGCCTTATGTCGCATAAAGAACGTCCACGAACAAATCTAACACGAATAAATAACAGCATTTAAGAGCTGGTATTTATTTCGAGGGCCCCTCAGGCCTTCCCAGGGCCTCCAATTCCTTTCAAGGGCCCCTCAGACATTTCGAGGGCCCCCTCAGGCATTTCGAGGGCCCCTCAGCCCAGGCACGTAGCCAGGATTTCGTCCAGGGTGTGTGTGGGGGGGGGGGGGGGGAGGTGGGGGCGGCGCCTCGAAAGGGCCCCTTCCCGAGCGTTAACCCCCCCAAAAACAAAAGGATATGAAAAACTCTACAAATTTCGGCCAATTTATTTTGTGAGGTTCAATTTTCCAGGGGCCCTCTGATCTGTCCAGGGGCCCTCTGGTCTTTCCAGGGGCCCTCTGGTCTGTCCAGGGGCCCTCCAGCCTGCTCAGGGGCCATCCAGCCTGCTCAGGGGCCCTTCCGAGCTGGCCAGGGACTGCACTGACTGCTTTTCACCCTGCCGACATCCTCAGGGGCCTCTCCGACCTGCCCAGGGGTCCTTCTGTGCTGGCCAGAGGCCCATTCGACGAAATCAGGGGCCATCTGACCTGCTCAGGGACCCTTTCGGTCTGGTCAGGGGCCCCTTTGACATACACAGGGGCCCTTTGAACTTCCCAAGGGCCCTCTGATCTGCCCAGGAGCCCTCCAGCCTTCTAAGGGGCCCTTCCAACCTGGCAAGAGACTGCGCTTTCTGTTTTGTCCCCTTGTCAACATGCTCAGAGGGCCCTTCAACCTGCCCTGGAACCCCTCCGTA
>JAXIVJ010006640.1:0-27500 GCA_036785665.1 Chirona hameri | reverse complement strand
ATCGTAACACGGAGAATACCAGTCCCTGAACCAGTGTTATCAGAACCGATTGGGGGAGACTGTGCCTGCTGTGGCTCAGTCCGCACAGAGAGCCAGTACACCGCCGCACTACGTCGTCCGTGTGAGTGACAAAACTCATGTCGCTGTCGAACCAGACACCTAAGTTTTCAACGGAGCTGGAGCAGGTAATCGTGGAGCCGGAGAAGGTAATGCTGATCGGGGGGAGGCGCCGAGTCATTTCGCGGGTTTCGAGCGCAATGATCTGAGTTTTCGCTGAGTTAATTTTGAGACCGTTGTTGCCGTACCAGTTTGATATAACAGATAGGCTGCTTTCCATCGCTTTGACGAGCCGACTGAGGTCTCTCGGTGGGCCAGAGACGTACAACTGGACGTCATCTGCGTAGGCGATGATACCAATGGAGTCATCCATATATAACGGTAAGTCATTGGCATATATGTTGTGCAGTATCGGTCCGAGAGCGGAACCCTGGTACGTGCCGATAGGATTAAGAAGGGGCTGGGATAGTGTGCCACCGCGAGACACTCCAGTGGTCCGGACCTGAACGCGCTGATAGTGGTTAACCAGGTAACTTTCAAACCAGCGCGTGTCAACTCCGTAGAGCCTAAGCTTACGCAGCAGCGCCCCTGTCTCTCTGTCTCTCTGTCTCTGTGTCTCCCTGTCTCTCTGTCTCTCTGTTTCTCTGTCTCTCTGTCTCTCTGCCTCTCTGTCTCTCTGTCTCTCTGTCTCTATGTCTCTCTGTCTCTATGTCTCTCTGTCTCTCTGTCTCTCTGTCTCTGTCTCTCTGTCTCTCTGTCTCTCTGTCTCTCTGTCTCTCTGTCTCTCTGTCTCTCTGTCTCTCTGCCTCTCTGTCTCTCTGTCTCTCTGTCTCTTTGTCTCTCTGTCTCTCTGTCTCTCTGTCTCTCTGTCTCTCTGTCTCTATGTCTCTCCGTCTCTGTGTCTCTCTGTCTCTCTGTCTCTGTGTCTCTGTGTCTCTCTGTCTCTGTCTCTCTGTCTCTCTGTATCTGTCTCTGTGTCTCTGTCTCTCTGTCTCTCTGTCTTTCTGCCTCTCTGCCTCTCTGTCTCTCTGTCTCTCTGTCTCTCTGTCTCTCTGTCTCTCTGTCTCTGTGTCTCTCTGTCTCTCTGTTTCTCTGTCTCTCTGTCTCCCTGTCTCTCTGTCTCTCTGTCTCTCTGTCTCTCTGTCTCTCTGTTTCTATGTCTCTATGTCTCTGTCTCTCTCTGTCTCTCTGTCTCTCTGTCTCTGTCTCTCTCTGTCTCTCTGTCTCTCTGTCTCTCTGTATCTCTGTCTCTCTGTCTCTCTGTCTATCTGTCTCTCTGTCTCTCTGTCTCTCTCTGTCTCTCTGTCTATCTGTCTCTCTGTCTCTCTGTCTCTCTGTCTCTCTGTCTCTCTGTCTCTCTGTCTCTCTGTCTCTCTGTCTCTCTGTCTCTCTGTCTCTGTGTATCTGTGTATCTGTGTCTCTCTGTCTCTCTGTCTCTCTGTCTCTCTGTCTCTCTGTCTCTCTGTCTCTCTGTCTCTCTGTCTCTCTGTCTCTCTGTCTCTCTGTCTCTCTGTCTCTCTGTCTCTGTCTACGTTTACGTCTCCTTGGCTACGTCCCTGCTCTCATCACAAGCAACACGCTCTTGGCTGCGTCTTGATCCGACCATTGCTTTAGGACAGGAGCCGGCAACCTTTTTAGGGCGCGAGCCGGATGAGAGATCTGGAAGCAGTCGGCGGGCCGGGGCATAAATCGATACAATTGACGGCAATGACGTGTCACATTTGGGAAATATGACAGCGTAATTAATGCATTTCAAAAGTTGTCTTAACAGCTGAGATGTTTTGCCGTATGTCACATGGTGGAATATATATACCTTCTTAGACAGACTGCGCCAGCAGGCAAAATCTATCTTAAAAAAAAGAATGAAAGCATGTCTCAACTTCATTGGCCGACCAGTGTGACCCAAAAATATTTGACTTCCGAGGATTAAATTTGTGCCAGCAGGCAAAAATGAGAATGAAAACATCACGAATGCACGCATTTACTTTATTGACATCATCGATCAGCGTACCTCGATCTGTCTTCCAGCGGCGGCGAGAGACCACACAAACGTACAGTTCGTCTCTCAGTGCGAAGGTTGGTGCTGCTTTTTGCCGCGGACGAGCACATCGATGTTCGGCTTGATGGATGACGTGGCCAGTCGGAGAACGTCGTTGAGGTGACGATCGGACACCTGGGAGCGAAGGCGGGACTTCGTGTACTTACTGTATCTTCGAGAAGAGCTGTTCACAGCAGTAGGTACTGCCAAACATCGCCACGATGCGCTGGACGTGAGAGGCGTGGTTGGGGTAGCTGCCTGTTGGGATGACGATGTCGCGGAAGAAGGGCAGAGGCGAGGACGTGCGATATTTCCCTCTGAGCTCGTCGCTGCTCTGCAGCTCCACCAGCTCCATCTGCAGAGAGGCAGGGGCTTCATCGACTGGGAAGTCGAATGGGGCTGTGACGAGCTTGAAGTCCGAAGCAAGTGCCCGGACTCCAGTGAAGCGGCGCGCGAACTCCTGTTGCAGGGTAGCAACAGCATCAGCACAGACTTCGCCGTCAACACCATCCGCGGCGCAAGCGGCCAGACGAGGGAAGTGATCGAATCTGCCCTGAGACAGCTGGGTCTTCCACAGGCGCAGTTTGACCTCGAAGGCGGTGACGTGGGCATGCATATCGGTCACGAGGAGGCCCTTTCCCTGGAGCTCGAGGTTCAAGGCGTTCAGGTGAGACGTGAGGTCAGCGAGCAGCGCCAGGTCGGCTAACCACCGTGGGTCGCAGTACTTCTCAGCGTGGGACTGTCCCTTCTCACGCAGGAAACTGGCGATTTCCTGCCTGAGGTCCCACACGCGGGACAGCATGGTCCCACGACTCAGCCAGCGCACTTCGCTGAAGTAGAGCAGATCACCGTAGTTCCCCTCCACTTCGTCCATCAGGGACTGGAACTGACGGTGGTTTAGGCTGCGAGACAAGATGTAGTTGACGGACTTTACCACCACCGACATCACATCCACCAAGTTGGCAGACTTAGCACAGAGCGCCTCCTGGTGAATGATGCAGTGCATCTTCTGTATCGGCTGTGTGTGTCTGTGTGTGCCTCACAGTGACGCACCAGCAGAGAGGCGGCGCCCTTTTTCTCTCCGACCATGGCAGGAGCACCGTCTGTGGTCACGCACACGAGGCGTGAGAGGTCCAACGAATTTTGTTTCACGCACTGAAGCACCGCGTCAAATATATCCTGTCCTGTTGTGGTGTTGCGCAGCGGAACGAGCTGCAGGAATTCTTCGAATACCTGCAAGTCGGTGGTTACACCCCGGATGAAAACAGCCAGTTGGGCTGTGTCCTTGACGTCAGTGCTCTCATCAAGAGCCAGGGCGAATGCGACAAGGCCGGAGATCCGTGATTTGACAGAGTCGTGTATATCGTCCGACATGTCTTCGATGCGGCGACAGACAGTGCGAGACGACAGAGAAACGGCATCAAACGCAGATCGCTGATCAGGGCAGATGCAGTCAACTGTGGTGAGCAGGCATTCTTTGATGAAGTATCCGTCTGTGAACGGCTTCATCCTGGAAGCTATGAGTCGGGATACCTCATAGCTGGCACGTGACACATTCTCACCTTTTTCAGCTTGCTTCTGGAAGAGCGAAGTGCTCTTCTGCAGATTCCCGGATAGTCTGACGACGGCAGCCTTCTTCTCAGCAGCAGACATCGATGCGTAGCTTGATTTGCCGTGTTCAGTTTCCCAGTGGCGGCGCACATTGAACTCTTTGAGAACGGCCACTGCCTTCAAACAGATGACACACTGGGCCTTCCCAAAGCGCTCGATGAACATGTAATTCTCCCACTCAGGATTGAACGCTCTGCATTCGAGGTCAACCTTTCTCTTTTTGACAGGTGGAGTAGCAGACATGATGAACACCGCGCGATTGAAAAGCAGTCACCGATTCACCTCCCTTAGCTCCGAATTACGCCAGACAACTCGGTATTTCATCACTTTGAACGCATTGAACTGTGTTTCTTTTATGTCACGCGCAACCGATCTCGTGATGTATCGAGTGTGGCACCTCCAACGCGAAGATACAAATAAATAGGGTAGGTAAGTGTGCAGACCGGTGCAGACTGCGACCTCCCTGGACCTCCCTGGTCCTCTCCCTCCCTGGTCCTCTATCACCCTGGACTGCGACAGCCTGTCACATGTCTGTAGATGTCTAGCAGTCAACGTTTAGTAAACACTGCTGATCAAAGCTTACTCTTGCTGGTTTGTCTAAATAAGAAGTAATAATTGCAAGTCGTGCTTGGAAACTGGTGAAATATATGTAGCGATAAATATTTTTACAATGTTTACAACGGTCACTTTTTGTTAAAACTATTTTCGATTTCTGAAGGCACCGCGGGTCGGAATACAATGTAAGTTGCCGATACCAGCCGCGGGCCGGACGTCAGGCGGTCGCGGGCCGGATCCGGCCCACAGGCCGGAGGTTGCCGACCCCTGCTTTAGGAGATAAACAGGGGGAGGGGGCGAAAATATCCCCTCCCAGTCAATGGAAGGTGGCTGGAGACCCTACTCAATGGCGAGTTAAACCAGTGAGAATGTCATACTTGCGGCGGCGTGAGTCGACTTGGGTTCGAGCCCAAACGCGCGGAGTGTTTACCCTCGGCTGGGATGGCATGCGGCTGGTGGCAACGGCTGTTCATGGTCAGCTGAGGTCGGTGTGCATGGATAACCGTGTCGAATATTTAGGACAAGTCATTATTGTTTGTTTGACCTCTTATTGACCGACCTCTTAAACTATAATTCTGCCGGTGAACACGAATTGCTCGATCGGATGAGGTGTCAGGTTTCGGGCAAAGAGCTCTGCTAAGCTTAGCGTAGGGCTACAAATTCATTCATGCAAAAGTTTCGGGATAAATTTATAAAACAATTGTATAAAACAATGTAATCTTAAATTATCTGAATAAATGATTATGAGATGTGTCCCATACAATATGTATGATGTAATGTATGTATATGTTTTACATGTATGTAATGCATTTAATGGATGTATTGAATGTATTGCATATATTATATAGACCTCAATATATTTAGCGTAATGTATGCATGTTACATGTATTTGTATGGTTTGTTATTGTGTTTTTTTTTTGCATAAGATGTGAGCTGCTTAAGTTTTTTTCGAGACACTTACGTATAAATTTCAGATATTTGACCTGAATTCGAAATGAGCGTAAGTTTGCAACCAGAATGCCAAACTAACTTACGCTTGGCGACGTGAATGCAAAATGCCGTAAGTTTCCTATTCCGGCGTAAGTATGATGCTAAGATTTGCGACCTGAATACCAGATTTCATCTTACGCGAAAGTATGTACTCACGCCGTCGATCTGAATACTCTCTGTCTCTCTGTCTCTCTGTCTCTCTGTCTCTCTGTCTCTCTGTCTCTCTGTCTCTATGTCTCTCTGTCTCTCTGTCTCTCTGTCTCTCTGTCTCTCTGTCTCTCTGTCTCTCTGTCTCTCTGCCTCTCTGTCTCTATGTTTCTCTGTCTCTCTGTCTCTCTGTCTCTCTGTCTCTCTGTCTCTCTGTCTCTCTGTCTCTCTGTCTCTATGTCTCTCTGTCTCTCTGTCTCTCTGTCTCTCTGTCTCTCTGTCTCTCTGTCTCTCTGTCTCTCTGTCTCTCTGTCTCTCTGTATATCTGTCTCTCTGTCTCTCTGTCTCTCTGTCTCTCTGTCTCTGTCTACGTTTACGTCTCCTTGGCTCATCCCTGCGCTCATCAAAAGCAACACGCTCTTGGCTGCGTGTTTCTTGTATTCATTTCAATAGGGTTACTTGGCCGCCGGCTGGGAAGGTACTGCGTATGTCACGCTCTGGGAAGGTACTGCGTGTCTATAACAGGTTTTTATGGTATTCATTTCAATAGGGTTACTTGGCCGCTGGCACATCAGTGCAGCTCGGAGCTACCACGTTCTGGGAGGTGGGCATCGTCCCAGCTCACGTGTATAAGCCCCGGGACATGATCCGCCTCTGCTCGCAACGCATTTATTATATAAATTGGCCATTAATGGCCAATTTAGGTAAGGGTCGCCTCAGACTCTCAGGACACGTGCAGGAGCCTTCAGGTCCTGTGGACGGTGGGGTGCATCTCGGCCGGGTCACGTAACCGGCGCGTTGCATCATGCTCTTGTTACCTGTCACGTGCAGCTCCCTCCCACGGAGCTTGCGTCATCTCGGCCTCAGCGACACGTGCTGACCTCTTACTTATTTCACCTATAGGATGACATTATAATGTCATCCGTCAGCGAAGTGGCAGGTGACAGGGACAGGTGTGCTCATAATGACGCTAAATGGCGCAGACAACTTTTTTATAAACAGCAAAAATATATGAATGATCGATGAACACCGTTCATAACGCGCCATCAGCCACTAGCCAGAGCCGCGCCCTCTGGCTAGTGGCGGATGGCTCGTGGCTGATGGACACAGGTGGTGGTTCGGCGCCACGAGGACGATAGTGAAACCGTAAGCTCGGACATCGGGCAGTGATCTGAGACTTGTGCTGATTGTTGATTTACTCCCCATGTGATGCTGGAGCTGATGCTTCGATGCTAAGTGAGCTGCAGCTTGTCGTGCGCGCGATTCTTTCTCTTATTTCGTTGCTGTTGATCCGGACATCCAGTTACTTATGGTGTGTACGTGAAGGATGTACAGCGATCCTTATGTAGCCAATCAGCAACGGATTGATACATGGATGTTGGATAGCTGAGATACTTCATGTACGGCTCGCGTTTCACTAAGTCATCTGTAAACTGTTTGTGACTATCAAATAGCTAATACAACCGGTGTTCATTCTAATGTGTTAAACATGTTCAATTTTGCACATTTTTCGTTTTGTCTTGAGTCGCTTTTACTACCCCCCCCCCCCCCCCCGTTCGCCGACTCAATTACAACCCCAACGAAAAACAAAAGTTCCGCCTCTGGTCCAAATCCATCCCTTTTCCTGTAGGTCCTTGCCGTCCTTCCGGTTACAACGGCGGAGGCGGAGATGATGTTCAGTGAGGTGGAGAAGACTCTATCCTCTCTCCGAGCGACAATGACCGAGCTCCGGATGGAGGCACTGATAATGTGCGAAGCCCACCGCGAGGCATATTGGTCTGACTTATTTAACCTATAGGATGACATTATAATGTCATCCGTCAGCGAAGTCGTTGACTTCTTTGCACGATCGGGAAGTCGCCAGCTAGACTATTTCAGGCTGTCGCTGCCTGGCTGACTGCCGCAGGTATCTGCCATAGGCTGCATGGCTATGGCAGAATATGAGAAATGCAGCGTTCACCGTAGTAGGTATCAGTTACTTCGTCTGCGTGTGTCGTGTATATACGTCCGCCGAGATGCGCAAATGAACCCGAGGTCCGGGAGCAGGGACATATTTTTTCAAGAACCTGACAACGGAAGTTGATCATTCTATCCGTATGCGGTGCATATATGGGTAGCTAAAGTTTCTTGAAATGCATATTTAATTTGACGCCATGATCGGATCATCTGTATTAATTGTTTGGAATAGCGGAAGTGCGACTGGTTCGATCATGTTTGACGTCCTCGCCTTTGGCTCTTTTTGTCGGGGCGCAACATATAACGACAAGCATTTGTGCAGCGAAATGCGTATTCATTTTTCCGGTCGGACCCTCCCCTCGGTTTACTATCCGAGATTTGGAGCTGGACATTCTAAACAAAACTGCCATTTATTTGATGCTCTGCTCTGTATTTGAAGTTCTGTTTTAACCGTACCGGTGCTCGGCGCCACCTTCGCCGTGCCTGGGGGAGGGCGTTTCGACCCACCCCTCTAACTCATTTTTTCTCCAGCGGGCTATTTGCTTGCTTGCGCGGTCATCAGTTCGTGAAAAACGGTTCGAATCGTACAATGGCAACACGATTGTATTCCCAGGCGGCGACGAGGATACTCCTGAAGCAAACACCAAACACTTTACACATTACCAGCTCTTTTGAAAGCACATATTTGATTTGCCGTGAGGATCCACATTGTTACAGCCAGCATCACACACATATAGTCCGACACATTAAATCGATCATGCCATTAAACTGGCAACATTGGTCAGTACAGCTACACACCAAGGTGTACCGCAACCAGTACCACATAGGCTCACTCAGCACCAAATCCTACGCCTTTGTACCAAATCATCTCTTTCAGTACCAAAACTGTATCCTCTGGCCCCAAATCATCTCAGCCAGCACCAAACTGACCCGTTGAGCTCATCACATATCACCTTCACCGCACACATTTCACACTGGCACACCACACCGAGCGTATAGGTGGCGACCTCTGCTCCCTGCTCCCTCGGTGGCCACTAGATTGAGCTACTATCCCGACTCTGGCTCGACTGTGGCGCCCCCTCTGTGTCCCGTCCCTGCTGACGGACAAGCGTAATCCTTCCCACCTTTAATAAGTACAGTACCAAACAACCAGGTCACTGCGCCAGAAACTCACGACTGAACTGGAATTATGGAGTCATATCCACCTCCGACGACTTTCCGTCCTCAGCCGTCAGCCAGCAGCAGTGCCATCTTCCGATGCAGATCGACACTAGCGCCACCAGTGCACTGGTGGCGCTACGGCGGCCCACTGCAGTGGGCCGCTCACACAATATAACCTCCATAACTCACACTTCTAGCGCCACCTATACCATTCACCGTCTGCCCGTTTTGCGGCAGTCCTACGCAGTCGGGCGATGGTTTGACGCAGAGTGTTCGTACCACCGAGTGTGACGACCGTCTTCGGTCGGATCGGTCGGAACGTTCGGCGGAGGTCAGTGGTCGGCTGTCAGAACGGTCCGTGGTGGAAGATCGGCGGTAGGCGCCGTCTCTAGCCTGGTCGACGGTCAGGGCAGTGGAAGATCGGTGGTCGGCGCGGTCTCTAGCCAGTGGTCGACGGTCCGTGGTGGAAGATCGGCGGTCGGCGGCCACGTCGACTCGACCCGAGCCCGGGAGCCGGAGCTGAGCGAGGCAGAAGTCGGCGAGGCACAGCAGAGTGACGAGCCGGGGGTTGAGTGGTACCCAGCCTGGGAGGCCACAGACATGCTGCTGGCTCGGAGTCACTAGAATCCAGGCTTGGGCAGTCTTTCTTGGCTGTGAGATATCACATAGGTTCTGTTAGCTTTGCCAACTTTGTTTTCACTTATGACTTAGGAGATCATTGTGTGGCATCACCATCGTGTCCTGTTGTGACACTGACGTCACCACCGGTCTCTAGTGTGACGTCACCAGCTGTTGTGACGTCACATGTGTTGTCATGACAACCCGACTGGAGTCTTCCCTGCCCTTGCCATATGTCTTAATAATATTATTCAGCCAAGCCCTCTCGCCACTGCTCCCAGCTTGTTTACCTGTTCCGATGTGACAATCACACACTTCCACATTCTGAACTCGCCTGATGTTCAGCACTGCTCCATTCACGACCCTCACTTCTACAGGAATGCAAGCTTCAATTTTATCCCGAAATCCTTCAGTATTTCGATTTGCAGTGATCTGTCTGTGGCCAGCTGGACTGCTGGCATCAGCTATGCCCCGTTGTATACTGGGGGAGTTGGAGTTACCTGGTTGTGATATTATGATGAGATCATGAGTTCTTACGCTCTCCCGAAATCCGATCAGGCTACTGGTTTCGTCGTTCTCTCGAACTTTGATGTCATTACAAGCTTCAACTTGGTTACCAGCTGATACTGTTTTTAC
Organism: Chirona hameri; assembly: GCA_036785665.1. NCBI lineage: Eukaryota > Metazoa > Arthropoda > Thecostraca > Balanomorpha > Balanidae > Chirona > Chirona hameri. Next base: position 17,731 of record JAXIVJ010006640.1, on the reverse strand, counting down.
AACCGATTGTGCGATTCCAACTGCGACGCAGCTGTTGTCTTCAAAGCTTCCCTGATATCTTCCGGAGCAACCGTCTCCAACACTCTCCCGGAATCCAGCTTGAGTCCGTGTCTCTTCCCCGTTGCCGTTGTCGCGAGCCGTTTCGGGACCGTGGTGTCCAATCAGCAGTAGTCTCCCGCTCTGGCCGTATGATGACAGCACCATCTGTCCGCGATATAGCAGAACCATCTGTTGATCCCGGCTGGCTCTGCTGATGTTCAATACAGCCGAGAAGCCGCCGGCCGGCCGACCGCTGCCGCTGCCGTGGTAGGTAGCGACAGAGTTCCTACATCCTGCGGCAGCGAAGGGGAGCAGAGTGTCAGATGGGGGACAGACTGTCAGATGGGGGGCATACTGTCAGATGGGGGACAGACTGTCAGATGGGGGACATACTGTCAGATGGGGGGCAGACTGTCAGATGGGGGACAGACTGTCAGATGGGGGACAGACTGTCAGATGGGGGACAGACTGTCAGATGGGGGACAGACTGTCAGATGGGGGGCAGACTGTCAGATGGGGGACAGACTGTCAGATGGGGGACAGACTGTCAGATGGGGGACAGACTGTCAGATGGGGGAAAGACTGTCAGATGGGGGACAGACTGTCAGATGGGGGACATACTGTCAGATGGGGGACAGACTGTCAGATGGGGAAGGTGTGTCATGTGCCGGACTGTCCGGTGGGAATGTCATGTTTTTCATGCCTCCGGCGGCAGGTTCATTCACTTCGATCAGTCAGCCAGCATCCATAGCACTGTTAGTATAATGAAGAACATGTGATGCGGAAAGTGATGTGACCGGTGACCGGTGACCGGGGACAGTTACGTAGTGTGTGTTAGCGCGGTCAATTGGCTGTCTTTAGAAGCCAGCTGATGCTGAGAACAAACAAACGACATTCACATCAGTTTGGTTCTCAATGAACATTGAAGACCAGTTGGCATTGGCAGCCCGGCCGAATGTTTCCGGTCACGGGTGACAGCTCATTGGTAATCCCGCGCTAGAACACATGTGGTGTGTTCACACATCGTGTGACGGAATTAGCGAGGCAGCTTTAACACGCGCCCTGGAGAACCTCTGATAATTACACGCCCTGGAGGGGGGGGGGGGATTTCGCCCCCCCCCCTATGATCTCGAAAACCACGCAACGTAGCGACAAGCGGAAAACAACGTTAGATATCTTGAGACAAGCTCTTTCGAAAGTATTTCGTTCATTTGTTTTTATCAGGTCAATATTGAGGTCACCAGAAGTCATCAAGGGACTAATTTTAAAGTTTTCAAGATTTCGCTTCGAACACCCCCAAATATCTCGGGAACTATGATAGTTAGCAGCAAACGGAAGATAACAATCGAAAGCCTTTGAAAAATGCAATCGGATTTGATGTCCTCAGATTTAAGCTCAGGTCAATAGTTTAGGCTTCAGAGGTCATCAAATGTCAAAAACGTGTTTTTTTGGCAAAACAGTTCTTCGCAAAAATAACTTTTTACCTGATAAAGATAAAGCAACAGTGTTTACGCCATTGCGTTTACCTCGCGAAGGCGCTTTGAATTATATCCATGGAAACCGGGTTAGGTCAACTGAGAAATTTGACCTCAGGTCAAGGTTAAGTGGTGACCCAAGTTGGTCATGTTGCATATTTGGAGACGTGCCTCGACGAGACGAACACATCGGTACCATTTTCTCTTCTCTATCTTCAGTATGTCGATAGTTATTAACAAAACAGTGTTGGCGGTCACGAAATTGACCTGACCTTAGGTCACCGATATTAGAAATCCGAGATTTACAAATTGTTAGTATCTATGACCTTATGAAGTCCTGCAAGATTTAAACTGATCGGCGTAAAACTGTGGCTGTGGTACTACTGCAAACGTTTTGGAGTTGAGGTCATCACGTGACCTGATCTGGTGATGACCTGACCTGAGATGACCCGAGGCAATTTGTTTTTTAACATAATGTGGGAAGTTCATTTCTTAACAGGTGTGCAAAACCGGCGGCGCGCCCAACACACCTGCCCAGTGGCCTCTCGAGCATGTCCGGGGGCCCATTGAGTATGTTCAGGAGCCTCTCGAGCCTGGCCAGGGGCCATTATAGTCTGTTTTGGGGTCTCTTGAACCTGCCCAGGGGCCCATTATAGTTTTCCAAGAGGCCCATCGAGTCTATTCAGGGGCTTCTCAAACATGCCCAGGGGCCATTAGAGCTTGCCCAGAGGCCTCTCGAGCTTGCCCAGGGGCCCATTGAGTCTGTTCAGGGGCTTCTCAAACCCGCCCAGGGGCCTCTCGAGCTTGCCCAGGGGCCCATTGAGTCTGTTCAAGGGCCTCTTAAACCTGCCTAGGGGCCATTAGAGTCTGTTCAGGGGCCTCTCGAACCTGCCCAGGGTAGACAACCCCTCAGGTTTTTCGCGGATAGCGGGAAAACGGCAAAGCGCAGCGCCGCCATTTTTGGCACAGCTGTGTGTGCATCAATTGTCCACATTATGTTAAAAAAATCTTCGTGTCATCTTAGGTCAGGTCACCAGACCAGGTCACGTGACCCCACCTCCCAAAACACTTGTGGTCGTACCACAGTCACAGTTTTGGGAAGATCGGTTTTACACTTACAGGATTTCATAAGGTCACATATATCTACAATTCGTTTATCTTGGATTTTTAATATCAGGGACCTAGGGTCGGTTTAATTTCGTGACCTCCCCATTATAAGTCTAAGGGGAAATATTCAAATGCTTCCTATTCTAAGGAGACGCAAGATAGCAGTCTAATTCCTTCTGGATCATGTTATTATAGAACATTCTTGATGACATAGGTACCATTTTTGTTCAGTGACCCCTACAGGGTCAGCCGAGGTCATCCGAGGTCACCAACAGTTTTATGTCAATAACGCTCGACATAATAACGACAGAGAAGAGAAACCGAAACCAGTGTGTTTATCTCGTCGCGGCACGTCTTCCCATATGCAACATGACCTGCTTGAGTCACCACCACTTGACCTTGACCTGAGGTCACATTTGTAAGTTGACCTGACCTAGTCAACACTAATATGAGGGCGAAGCGTTTTGACGAGACAAGCACGATGACGTCAAAATTATTGCCTTGTCGTTATTAGGTAAAAAGATATTCGCGATAAACGTTTAAGCCTTTTTGACATTTGATGAGATCTGGAGCCTAAACCTGTGACCTGAACTCAAATTTGAGGACACCGTAGAGATTGCATTTTTGAAGAGCTTTCCATTGATTTTTTTCTGTTTGTTCCTAGCCATCATAGTTCCTGTGATATCTGGAGGTTTCTGGAGCGAAGTCCTAAAACTTGAAAATCTGACCTTTGACGACCTCTGGTAACCTCAATATAGACTTGAGGAAAAACATCTAAAATTTCTTCGAATGTGCTTGTCGGGAGCATTTGAACGTTTTGTTTTCTGCGTCTTTCTAGCTCTTTTAGTTTTCGAGTTAAAGGGGTGGGGTCCCAGGACAGTGAAATCCACTGTCCTGACAGTGGACCTCCATTGAAAATGCACTAGCACCCCGCCCCGCCCCCCGGGGAACCGACTGTCCGGTTAACCCAATTGCGCCCCAGGCAATTCAAAGGGGGTATCTAAAGATGTCACTATAATATTTTTGCCGATTTGATTTCTGTTTTGGCTGAGCTTATAATTGAATGTGTATGCATGCAAAAGTAAATAATGACAGTTCTGTATTTATGCAGTGGCGTGCTCAGGAGGGGAATGCCGAATGGGAGGGGAATTTAGCCAGCTCTTGTTGCTCGCTGAACAAGCTTTTTAGCGCGTCGCCTTGCTGGATAAAAGGTGTTTGCATGTTTTGCTTTGAACTAGGGACTAGTGTGATCGGTTTATCCCCTTTGACTGATTGTTGGAGATGCCCTGCTGTTTGGATAAATTGGCGCTCCCCTCCCCAGGGGAATACATCCTCGGGGGCGGGGGCGACGCACGTGCGTGCCGGCACGAGGGCGCCGCTGTACGACCCTGGCCTGGTGTGCGCTCTGCCGTCGTTGTTGGTGACGTGAGATGGATTCAGCCATTCTGTTCGCCTTAAAAAAATATGTCGCTGGAGCCACTCTTGGGCAACCGAAAAAGGAGAAGAAGAATCCCATCCCACCCATTGCCACCCATTTCAGCATATTCCCGTACCCGCGTCCGCTACTGCCTCCCCGTGTACGGTAACAGTAGACGAAAGAATCTCATCAAGATACAAAAGGTGTTTAACTTTGCCGCACGGGTGATATCAGGGAGAAGAAAGTTCAGCCAGTCTGCGGGCGTCCGGGCAGCGCTGGGGTGGCTTGGTGCGGAGGATCTTGTCAAATATCATACGCTCGCACTACTACACAAAATTCGCCTGCATCATGCACCAGTGTCTATTTCAACCTCCATCCAAACAAACCGCGAGGCACGAGTTCGGAGAACCCGCCAAGATGACGATCTACGTCTGCCATCTGTCAGGACAGAGACTGGGAGGCGCCGGTTCTTGTATCGTGGACCTATGTGGTACAACGCGCTCCCCGTGGAAATGCGCGCAATGTCAATAGCAGGTTTCCATCGCGCTCTCAAACGACTTTTACTGGATGCGGGTGACTGAGCGATCCTGGTTACCATCACATTGTCATTGTCTCTGTCGTTTTTATCATGTTCATTTTAACCAGTGTATAAGTCTAATGTCTGCATGTGTCCCTACAATGTACTTTATAATCTGACGAAAGGCAAGGAAGAGTCACCATTGCGTGGATTTGCCGAAATAAATGGTATATAGTATTCCACTTTTTGTGGTGCTAAAAAAATATATGGTCTGTCCCAAGCCCGTTCCAACCCGTTACATTTCCCAAAATTGCCCCAGTCCCACCCATTTCCATCCCGTTCCACGGCTTCCATGGGATTCTCATTCCATGAAGGGCTCTAATTGGAAGGTAACATATCCTATAATTTGTTACATCAAAATAGGTACGTGGGAACCACTGATAAATCCCTGTTGGGCTGAAGAGTGCCTTACGTACACTGCAAGGTGACTTGCAGTGTAGCCTTGCCTGGGCAGTGTATACTTCAATACGTTCCACTCGTATAACACGGGCTCAGCTAAGAGACCCGAACTCACCTCCGACTGAGTTCACGCGGGACAGCACGGTCTTGACGTACTCCAGTCCACAGGAGAAGCACGCAGATTGGCACCAGTCGGCCAGGTACTGACGAAATCTGAGAAGAAACAAAACACGGAACCATGGTTACAGCATGGTTTCAGAACCACTGTTTATGTTTTTCGTGGAAGGAAATGGGTAATAGGTATGAAGTACCGAAGAACTGGTTTGGGTATCAAGTAAACGTGGTCAAACGTGTTCAAAGCTAAACCGAGGAATATAATAACAACTACGAGTCGTAGGACTAAGCATGGCTATTGGTTTGAAGTTACCTATGTGGTGATCGTGGTGAAAAGCGTGGGAATTTGCGTGGAAATAAGCATGACTATTGCTTTGTAGGTACCTGTGTTATGACGGTGGTACAAACCGTGGGAATTGGTGTGGGAATAAGCATGACTATTGCTTTGTAGGTACCTGTGTTATGACGGTGGTACAAACCGTGGGAATTTGCGTGGGAATAAGCATGACAATTGCTTTGTAGGTACCTGTGTTATGACGGTGGTACAAACCGTGGGAATTTGCGTGGGAATACGCATGACTATTGCTTTGTAGGTATCTGTGTTATGACGGTGGTACAAACCGTGGGAATTTGCGTGGGAATAAGAACGGCTATCGCTTTTAGGGCGGCTGGTAACAGTGCCTGTTTCTGAATACGACCCTTGCGTTTGACATGCTATATCGTTTTGCCTGTTGGTGGGAATGATGCTCTGATACACTATATCAACACATTACATCTCAATGCTCAATATTAGGACACTTCAAAACACGAAACACCTTGATTCACCAGGTTCACAGTAATATTCAATACGATGCGAGATGGGAGGCCCAGAGCGAGGTGGGAGGCATGGGAGCGCCGGCGCCGCGTCCGTACGCTGGCGCGGCGCATAGGCCACTCAATTATCTTGTGGTATACAGTTATTCTCCGGCTACTAGTCGTTGTATTGCTCGTTTCGATATTTCGGCTTGAGAGTCGTGCCGTTATCAAGATGAATGCAACATCAATCTTGATATCGGCTTCGACGCGGAAGCCGAAAGCCAGAGGGAGATTATTATTCATCCATTTGCATGGACAATATTTGAGTATAGCTTAAATAAATACAAATAAGAAGGGTTGAAGACATTGGAAGTTTTGTAGACACATTTATCGGCTCACCTTCGACTCATCCAGAAGTAGATGAGTGGGTTCACCATTGAATAAGACATGGCGAGCCAATAGAACGCCAGAAACAGGTGCTGGAAAATGGAGGATGAACGTCAGTACATATATTGCACGAGCTGCTATAAAACAAGCAATTACAATCAAAGACGAACGATACAATACACAACAAAGCGAATTCGTATGTTGGGGTAGAGCCATCATTAACTTGTAGCGCCGTTAATGATGGTAATTGAACATGTTAAAATAATTTTGCTATTCATCTTCACACATTTTTATCTTACTTCTAAGTTTTTTATGGCAACGTGACTCAAAAATATTACATAACATTAAACTCGTGTTTCATTATCATTATTTAAAGAAATATTCTGCTCACAAAGTTACTTTGGTTCTTACTTGTCCTGTTCTGCATGGTGCTACTCGTCCTGTCTGCTGTTCTGAAACCTGTTCTGCAAAAGTTGTAACCTGCATAACATCTCGCTGCTTACACGGACACAACGTGCGTCTCACCTGTACATAGTCTTATTTGGCCAGCGTGGTATCATGGTAATACAGTTGTTACCTGCATAACATCTCGCTGCTTACACGTGCTGAACGTCCGTCTCACCTGCGCATAGCGTGACTTGGCTAGGGTAGTATCGTGGTACGAGTAGACAAAGTACACTTGATATGGCAGCCAGCAGAGAGCGAACGTGCTTACCACTATGATGAACATCCGGACGAGCTGTTGAATGACGAATATGGGGGTCAGCTGGGGCACCAGGGTCCAGCTCACCTTACCCTGCAGGGTAAGGCCAGCTGGGACATCCAGATGTGATACATACGTCATGTGATACATACACCTACATATACATATGCTTACATATACATATACTTACATATACATATATAGATATACTTAGATATATACATATACATATACTTATGATATATAATACATAATATACATATACATAACCTACATATATATATGATCCCAATATACTACCATGTACCCTGTATCTTAACCTACTATGGAAGGGTGGGGACCCCGGAGCCGATCGTACATAGGCTCGGAGAGATGCGCAACGCTGTTTGAGATTGCAGATACATACCGCTTACCTTACCTGTCTTGTCTGCAGCCACCCAGCGTCAGTCGCAAAGCCGCTGCGTGTCACCGCCGAACCGCACTCTGCTGACGCCAGCCTCGTCGGCCGCGAAGCGGCCCGCTTCGCCGCCGGACAACTCCTTGAGGAGAGCTTTGTGACTCTGCTCTCAACTCCGCATCGCCCTCCTGTCCGCCCGACCAGAGGCCGTGTGCCGGACCTTTCTTTCCCCGTCCGCACGGTGAGGGCTCACGGGACTCTCTTGTGCCCGAGGAAGTGCGGCCGCTGGCTGCACTTGCCTCGCGGGCACGGAAGGGACCCCCGACCGACCGCGAGCTCGGTGAATTCGGCAAAAGGGCGGCGTCGGCCGGCGTCCCGGCGTCTGCTATTTAAGATGACCCCTCGCGCGATCTCGCAACAAAATCCGGCCCTTTTGATTTCCGCCGACGGTGGTCTCCGGTAACTGCAAGGGCACCAGCCGGCGGATCAAGCGGGCTGGTCGTGGAATCGTTAAGGCGGCCGCACACTGCGCCATTCGGTGCGCGATATCAACACCGTGGAATATCCTCCTTGTTCCGTCGGCTTTGACGGATAATTTTGATTTTCTCTGAGTTGATTCGAAAAAGATCCGTGATAGAAATTCATCTTTTTGGTTTTTAAAATGGGGGAAAATTATAAATTAAAATTAATTCAATATAACTGTTTTATAACCCTGAATGTCGAAATGCTTTTAAAAAAAACAAGGGAGCCGAAATGTCTTTTGCTAATTTAAACGTGCAGACATATTCTGAAACATTGGGTTAGTATGCCTCCGACCTCCGACACATGGTTTACTGAAATCAAATTAATATTAAATTGTAAACCAATGCAATCTAAATTCAATTTAGTTTGTATTCCTTCCACTAGCTCTCGCGATATATCGGTAGGCAGTTAAAGGGAAAAAAGTGACTCCAGCTACTAGGCCACTTATCTATATATATTAATATTCGAAGAGCCGCTGTGTGTGTGTGTGTGTGTGTGTGTGTGTGTGTGTGTGTGTGTGTGTGTGTGTGTGTGTGTGTGTGTGTGTGTGTGTGTGTGTGTGTGTGTGTGTGTGTGTGTGTGTGTGTGTGTGTGTGTGTGTGTGTGTGTGTGTGTGTGTGTGTGTGTGTGTGTGTGTGTGTGTGTGTGTGTGTGTGTGTGTGTGTGTGTGTGTGTGTGTGTGTGTGTGTGTGTGTGTGTGTGTGTGTGTGTGTGTGTGTGTGTGTGTGTGTGTGTGTGTGTGTGTGTGTGTGTGTGTGTGTGTGTGTGTGTGTGTGTGTGTGTGTGTGTGTGTGTGTGTGTGTGTGTGTGTGTGTGTGTGTGTGTGTGTGTGTGTGTGTGTGTGTGTGTGTGTGTGTGTGTGTGTGTGTGTGTGTGTGTGTGTGTGTGTGTGTGTGTGTGTGTGTGTGTGTGTGTGTGTGTGTGTGTGTGTGTGTGTGTGTGTGTGTGTGTGTGTGTGTGTGTGTGTGTGTGTGTGTGTGTGTGTGTGTGTGTGTGTGTGTGTGTGTGTGTGTGTGTGTGTGTGTGTGTGTGTGTGTGTGTGCGTGCGTGCGTGCGTGCGTGCGTGCGTGCGTGCGTGCGTGCGTGCGTGCGTGCGTGCGTGCGTGCGTGCGTGCGTGCGTGCGTGCGTGCGTGCGTACGTGCGTGCGTGCGTGCGTGCGTGCGTGCGTGCGTGCGTGCGTGCGTGCGTGCGTGCGTGCGTGCGTGCGTGCGTGCGTGCGTGCGTGCGTGCGTGCGTGCGTGCGTGCGTGCGTGCGTGCGTGCGTGCGTGCGTGCGTGCGTGCGTGCGTGCGTGCGTGCGTGCGTGCGTGCGTGCGTGCGTGCGTGCGTGCGTGCGTGCGTGCGTGCGTGCGTGCGTGCGTGCGTGCGTGCGTGCGTGCGTGCGTGCGTGCGTGCGTGCGTGCGTGCGTGCGTGGGTGCGTGCGTGGGTGGGTGGGTGCGTGCGTGCGTGCGTGCGTGCGTGCGTGCGTGCGTGCGTGCGTGCGTGCGTGAGTGCGTGCGTGCGTGCGTGCGTGCGTGCGTGCGTGCGTGCGTGCGTGCGTGCGTGCGTGCGGGCGGGCGGGCGGGCGGGCGTGCGTGCGTGCGTGCGTGCGTGCGTGCGTGCGTGCGTGCGTGCGTGCGTGCGGGCGGGCGTGCGTGCGTGCGGGCGGGCGGGCGTGCGGGCGGGCGGGCGGGCGGGCGTGCGGGCGGGCGGGCGGGCGGGCGGGCGGGCGTGCGGGCGTGCGGGCGTGCGTGCTTGCGTGCGTGCGTGCGTGCGTGTGTGTGTGATTTTGCGTATTTAAACATATCTAGGTCAAAGTGTGCGTGTGGCTCAATTGGTGTTTTTGCCTCCGTATGCCCCGCTACAGTTGTCGCCATGCCTTCCTCCCGCACCGTCTATGCCAACCTGGCCTTCATCCGCCTCGCTTTGGAACGCACTTGCCGAACTTTTTGCGTCCTCCAAGAGCTACGTCGTCCTACGGAGTCTGTTCACTATGTTTTATCTGCTCAATGCGACGTCCCCATCGCTGATTAAACTGCTGAACTTGGTTTGTAAGGTGGGCTATTTATTTTTCAACTGCTATGTATTTCAGAGAATGGCGCGCAAATCCTGCAATGTTCGGTATAGTCTTCAATGCCCTACAGTTAAAAAAATATACCACTTACCTAGCAAAACTAGTACATATAGTGGTTGACATTCCAGGCTCAACGAGTCTCCCAGCATTATGGCTTGTTCTGATAAATTAGTCACGTCCATCATGCCCTTAAAGTCCCGCCAAAAACGAGCAACATTGGGACACGCTAGGAACATATGTTGCAGCGTTTCTTTAGTTCCGGGGCATTTTTCTCATTCATCCGAATTTGTTATACCGTATAAATGTAAACGGGTGTTAGACGGCAAAATCCCATGCAAGATTCGAAACTGGAACCATCTAAAGCTGAAATCCTGCGTACTTTTGTAAATACGGTTGAGTATTTGATTCCATGACATATTTTGTTGTGCTCTTAGGCCGGATTGCCACTTGTGTTTTGTTCTTCAAGATTATTCTACTCGAGTTAAAAGTTAGCCATATGCCCAGTGCGCACACCGATGCGTTAGATCTACCAATACATTATTTATTTCCGCTGCTCTTGGTTTCCCCATGTTTAGCTGCTGCTTCCAATCGGTCGGCAGGGATCGTGTGATAGCTACACTTTGCATCGGGTGAATTTTATATTTCCGTGATATCTGGCTGGGCGTAAGCAAAGTCGGATTGGTTGTATCATACAAATCGCTGACCCTCTTAAGGTTCTTTTTTAAGTGCTGTCCCTTAGGTAACACACCGTTTCTTTCCAGATTAACCCTTTCGTTCAGCCATACTGTTTGGTTAAGTATTTCGCTTGTCTCTGTCTTTGTCTTTGTCTCTGTCTGTCTGTTGCTATCTGTGTCTGTCTATGTCTTTCTGTCTGTAGCTATCTGTGGATGTCTCTGTTTATCTATCTGTAGCTGTCTGTGTCTCTGTGTCTCTCTGTCTCTCTGTCTCTCTGTCTCTCTGTCTCTCTGTCTCTCTGTCTCTCTGTCTCCCTGTCTCTCTGTCTCTCTGTCTCTCTGTCTCTCTGTCTCTATCTGTCTCTCTGTCTCTCTGTCTCTCTGTCTCTCTGTCTCTCTGTCTCTCTGTCTCTCTGTCTCTCTGTCTCTCTGTCTCTCTGTCTCTCTGTCTCTCTGTCTCTGTCTACGTTTACGTCTCCTTGGCTACGTCCCTGCTCTCATCACAAGCAACACGCTCTTGGCTGCGTGTTGCTTGTATTCATTTCAATAGGGTTACTTGGCCGCCGGCTGGGAAGGTACTGCGTATGTCACGCTCTGGGAAGGTACTGCGTGTCTATAACAGGTTTTTATGGTATTCATTTCAATAGGGTTACTTGGCCGCCGGCTGGGAAGGTACTGCGTATGTCACGCTCTGGGAAGGTACTGCGTGTCTATAACAGGTTTTTATGGTATTCATTTCAATAGGGTTACTTGGCCGCCGGCACATCAGTGCAGCTCGGAGCTACCACGTTCTGGGAGGTGGGCATCGTCCCAGCTCACGTGTATACGCCCCGGGACATGATCCGCCTCTGCTCGCAACGCATTTATTATATAAATTGGCCATTAATGGCCAATTTAGGTAAGGGTCGCCTCAGACTCTCAGTACACGTGCAGGAGCCTTCGGGTCCTGTGGACGGTGGAGTGCATCTCGACCGGGTCACGTAAACGGCGCGTTGCATCATGCTCTTGTTACCTGTCACGTGCAGCTCCCTCCCACGGAGCTTGCGTCATCTCGGCCTCAGCGACACGTGCTGACCTCTTACTTATTTCACCTATAGGATGACATTATAATGTCATCCGTCAGCGAAGTGGCAGGTGACAGGGACAGGTGTGCTCATAATGACGCTAAATGGCGCAGACAACTTTTTTTATAAACAGCAAAAATAGATGAATGATCGATGAACACCGTTCATAACGATCCATCAGCCACTAACCAGAGCCGCGCCCTCTGGCTAGTGGCGGATGGCTCGTGGCTGATGGACACAGGTGGTGGTTCGGTGCCACGAGGACGATAGTGAAACCGTAAGCTCGGACATCGGGCAGTGATCTGAGACTTGTGCTGATTGTTGATTTACTCTCCATGTGATGCTGGAGCTGATGCTTCGATGCTAAGTGAGCTGCAGCTTGTCGTGCGCGCGATTCTTTCTCTTATTTCGTTGCTGTTGATCCGGACATCCAGTTACTTATGGTGTGTACGTGCATGATGTACAGCGATCCTTATGTAGCCAATCAGCAACGGATTGATACATGGATGTTGGATAGCTGAGATAGTTCATGTACGGCTCGCGTTTCACTAAGTCATCTGTAAACTGTTTGTGACTATCAAATAGCTAATACAACCGGTGTTCATTCTAAGGTGTTAAACATGTTCAATTTTGCACATTTTTCGTTTTGTCATGAGTCGCTTTTACTACCCCCCCCCCCCCCGTTCGTCGACTCAATTACAACCCCAACGAAAAACAAAAGTTCCGCCTCTGGTCCAAATCCATCCCTTTTCCTGTAGGTCCTTGCCGTCCTTCCGGTTACAACGGCGGAGGCGGAGAGGATGTTCAGTGAGGTGGAGAAGACTCTATCCTCTCTCCGAGCGACAATGACCGAGCTCCGGATGGAGGCACTGATCATGTGCGAAGCCCACCGCGAGGCATATTGGTCTGACTTATTTCACCTATAGGATGACATTATAATGTCATCCGTCAGCGAAGTCGTTGACTTCTTTGCGCGATCGGGAAGTCGCCAGCTAGACTATTTCAGGCTGTCGCTGCCTGGCTGACTGCCGCAGGTTTCTGCCATAGGCTGCATGGCTATGGCAGAATATGAGAAATGCAGCGTTCACCGTAGTAGGTATCAGTTACTTCGTCTGCGTGTGTCGTGTATATACGTCCGCCGAGATGCGCAAATGAACTCGAGGTCCGGGAGCAGGGACATATTTTTTCAAGAACCTGACAACGGAAGTTGATCATCCTATCCGTATGCGGTGCATATATGGGTAGCTAAAGTTTCTTGAAATGCATATTTAATTTGACGCCATGATCGGATCATCTGTATTAATTGTTTTGAATAGCGGAAGTGCGACTGGTTCGATCATGTTTGACGTCCTCGCCTTTGGCTCTTTTTATCGGGGCGCAACATATAACGACAAGCATTTGTGCAGCGAAATGCGTATTCATTTTTCCGGTCGGACCCTTCCCTCGGTTTACTATCCGAGATTTGGAGCTGGACATTCTAAACAAAACTGCCATTTATTTGATGCTCTGCTCTGTATTTGAAGTTCTGTTTTAACCGTACCGGTGCTCGGCGCCACCTTCGCCGTGCCTGGGCGAGGGCGTTTCGACGCCCCCCTCTAACTCATATTTTCTCCAGCGGGCTATTTGCTTGCTTGCGCGGTCATCAGTTCGTGAAAAACGGTTCGAATCGTACAATGGCAACACGATTGTATTCCCAGGCGGCGACGAGGATACTCCTGAAGCAAACACCAAACACTTTACACATTACCAGCTCTTTTGAAAGCACATATTTGATTTGCCGTGAGGATCCACATTGTTACAGCCAGCATCACACACATATAGTCCGACACATTGAATCAATCATGCCATTAAACTGGCAACATTGGTCAGTACAGCTACACACCAAGGTGTACGCAACCAGTACCACATAGGCTCACTCAGCACCAAATCCTACGCCTTTGTACCAAATCATCTCTTTCAGTACCAAAACTGTATCCTCTGGCCCCAAATCATCTCAGCCAGCACCAAACTGACCCGTTGAGCTCATCACATATCACCTTCACCGCACACATTTCACACTGGCACACCACACCGAGCGTATAGGTGGCGACCTCTGCTCCCTGCTCCCTCGGTGGCCACTAGATTGAGCTACTATCCCGACTCTGGCCCGACTGTGGCGCCCCCTCTGTGTCCCGTCCCTGCTGACGGACAAGCGTAATCTTTCCCACATTTAATAAGTACAGTACCAAACAACCAGGTCACTACGCCAGAAACTCGCGACTGAACTGGAATTATGGAGTCATTTCCACCTCCGACGACTTTCCGTCCTCAGCCGTCAGCCAGCAGCAGTGCCATCTTCCGATGCAGATCGACACTAGCGCCACCAGTGCACTGGTGGCGCTACGGCGGCCCACTGCAGTATAACCTCCATAACTCACACTTCTAGCGCCACCTATACCATTCACCGTCTGCCCGTTTTGCGGCAGTCCTACGCAGTCGGGCGATGGTTTGACGCAGAGTGTTCGTACCACCGAGTGTGACGACCGTCTTCGGTCGGATCGGTCGGTACGTTCGGCGGAGGTCAGTGGTCGGCTGTCAGAACGGTCCGTGGTGGAAGATCGGCGGTAGGCGCCGTCTCTAGCCTGGTCGACGGTCAGGGCGGTGGAAGATCGGTGGTCGGCGCGGTCTCTAGCCAGTGGTCGACGGTCCGTGGTGGAAGATCGGCGGTCGGCGGCCACGTCGACTCGACCCGAGCCCGGGAGCCGGAGCTGAGCGAGGCAGAAGTCGGCGAGGCACAGCAGAGTGACGAGCCGGGGGTTGAGTGGTACCCAGCCTGGGAGGCCACAGACATGCTGCTGGCTCGGAGTCACTAGAATCCAGGCTTGGGCAGTCTTTCTTGGCTGTGAGATATCACATAGGTTCTGTTAGCTTTGCCAACTTTGTTTTCACTTATGACTTAGGAGATCATTTTGTGGCATCACCATCGTGTCCTGTTGTGACACTGGCGTCACCACCGGTCTCTAGTGTGACGTCACCAGCTGTTGTGACGTCACATGTGTTGTCATGACAACCCGACTGGAGTCTTCCCTGCCCTTGCCATATGTCTTAATAATATTATTCAGCCAAGCCCTCTCGCCATTGCTCCCAGCTTGTTTACCTGTTCCGATGTGACAATCACACACTTCCACATTCTGAACTCGCCTGATGTTCAGCACTGCTCCATTCACGACCCTCACTTCTACAGGAATGCCAGCTTCAATTTTATCCCGAAATCCTTCAGTATTTCGATTTGCAGTGATCTGTCTGTGGCCAGCTGGACTGCTGGCATCAGCTATGCCCCGTTGTATACTGGGGGAGTTGGAGTTACCTGGTTGTGATATTATGATGAGATCATGAGTTCTTACGCTCTCCCGAAATCTGATCAGGCTACTGGTTTCGTCGTTCTCTCGAACTTTGATGTCATTACAAGCTTCAACTTGGTTACCAGCTGATACTGTTTTTACAACCGATTGTGCGATTCCAACTGCGACGCAGCTGTTGTCTTCAACGCTTCCCTGATATCTTCCGGAGCAACCGTCTCCAACACTCTCCCGGAATCCAGCTTGAGTACGTGTCTCTTCCCCGTTGCCGTTGTCGCGAGCCGTTTCGGGACCGTGGTGTCCGTTCAGCAGTAGTCTCCCGCTCTGGCCATATGATGACAGCACCATCTGTCCGCGATATGGCAGAACCATCTGTTGATCCCGGCTGGCTCTGCTGATGTTCAATACAGCCGAGAAGCCACCGGCCGGCCGACCGCTGCCGCTGCCGTGGTAGGTGGCGACAGAGTTCCTACATCCTGCGGCAGCGAAGGGGAGCAGTGTCAGATGGGGGACAGACTGTCAGATGGGGGACATACTGTCAGATGGGGGACAGACTGTCAGATGGGGGACAGACTGTCAGATGGGGGGCAGACTGTCAGATGGGAGACAGACTGTCAGATGGAGGACAGACTGTCAGATGGGGACAGACTGTCAGATGGGGGACAGACTGTCAGATGGGGGACATACTGTCAGATGGGGGACAGACTGTCAGATGGGGAAGGTGTGTCATGTGCCGGACTGTCCGGTGGGAATGTCATGTTGTTCAGGCCTCCGGCGGCAGGTTCATTCACTTCGATCAGTCAGCCAGCATCCATAGCACTGTTAGTATAATGAAGAACATGTGATGCGGAAAGTGATGTGACCGGTGACCGGTGACCGGTGACCGGGGACAGTTACGTAGTGTGTGTTAGCGCGGTCAATTGGCTGTCTTTAGAAGCCAGCTGATGCTGAGAACAAACAAACGACATTCACATCAGTTTGGTTCTCAATGAAGATTGAAGACCAGTTGGCATTGGCAGCCCGGCCGAATGTTTTCGGTCACGGGTGACAGCTCATTGGTAATCCCGCGCTAGAACACATGTGGTGTGTTCACACATCGTGTGACGGAATTAGCGAGGCAGCTTTAACACGCGCCCTGGAGGGCCTCTGATAATTACACGCCCTGGAGGGGGGGGGGGCGGATTTCGCCCCCCCCCCTATGATCTCGAAAACCACGCAACGTAGCGACAAGCGGGAAACAACGTTAGATATCTCGAGACAAGCTCTTTCGAAAGTATTTCGTTCATTTGTTTTTATCAGGTCAATATTGAGGTCACCAGAGGTCATCAAGGGACTGATTTTAAAGTTTTCAAGATTTCGCTTCGAACACCCCCAAATATCTCGGGAACTATGATAGTTAGCAGCAAACGAAAGATAACAATCGAAAGCCCTTGCAAAAATGCAATCGGATTTGATGTCCTCAGATTTGAGCTCAGGTCAATAGTTTAGGCTTCAGAGGTCATCAAATGTCAAAAACGTGTTTTTTTTTGGCAAAACAGTTCTTCGCAAATAACTTTTTACCTGATAAAGATAAAGCAACAGTGTTTACGCCATTGCGTTTACCTCGCCAAGGCGCTTGGAATTATATCCATGGAAGCAGGGTTAGGTCAACTGAGAAATTTGACCTCAGGTCAAGGTTAAGTGGTGACCCAAATTGGTCATGTTGCATATTTGGAGACGTGCCTCGACGAGACGAACACATCGGTACCATTTTCTCTTCTCTATCTTCATTATGTCGATAGTTATTAACAAAACAGTGTTGGCGGTCACGAAATTGACCTGAACTTAGGTCACCGATATTAGAAATCCGAGATTGCCAAATTGTTGGTATCTATGACCTTATGAAGTCCTGCAAGATTGAAACTGATCGGCGTAAAACTGTGGCTGTGGTACTACTGCAAACGTTTTGGAGTTGAGTTCATCACGTGACCTGATCTGGTGATGACCTGACCTGAGATGACCCGAGGCAATTTGTTTTTTAACATAATGTGGGAAGTTCATTTCTTAACAGGTGTGCAAAAACGGCGGCGCGCCCAACAAACCTGCCCAGTGGCCTCTCGAGCATGTCCAGGGGCCCATTGAGTATGTTCAGGAGCCTCTCGAGCCTGGCCAGGGGCCATTATAGTCTGTTTTGGGGTCTCTTGAACCTGCCCAGGGGCCCATTATAGTTTTCCAAGAGGCCCATCGAGTCTATTTAGGGGCTTCTCAAACCTGCCCAGGGGCCATTAGAGCCTGCCCAGAGGCCTCTCGAGCTTGCCCAGGGGCCCATTGAGTCTGTTCAGGGGCTTCTCAAACCCGCCCAGGGGCCTCTCGAGCTTGCCCAGGGGCATATTGAGTCTGTTCAAGGGCCTCTTGAACCTACCTAGGGGCCACTAGAGTCTGTTCAGGGGCCTCTCGAACCTGCCCAGGGTAGACAACCCCTCAGGTTTTTCGCGGATAGCGGGAAAACGGCAAAGCGCAGCGCCGCCATTTTTGGCACAGCTGTGTGTGCATCAATTGTCCACATTATGTTTAAACAAATCCTCGTGTCATCTTAGGTCAGGTCACCAGACCAGGTCACGTGACCCCACCTCCCAAAACACTTGTGGTCGTACCACAGTAACAGTTTTGGGAAGATCGGTTTTACACTT
>JAXIVJ010006639.1:55000-57500 GCA_036785665.1 Chirona hameri | reverse complement strand
TAAATAGAGGCTCTTGAAATAGGAGGTAAGTTAGATAAGTACCTACATTTGGTATATCTCAGATATTTGTTATCGGTGACCTAAGGTCAGGTCGATTTCGTGTTCTCCCATTATATGGAATGAGGGGGGGGTGAAAACGCATATAAATCCACAGGAAATGGCTACATGCGACCACTTTTCACCAGATCCAACATTCCTATGCCAAAGCAAATGCACATGCCACTTTATAGTTGTGACCTCTACGAGGTCAACTCAGGTGACCCAAAGGTCACGTATGGTTTTTCTTCAATAATTCTTTACCAGATCAGGGTAGAGCAATTGGGGTTTCACTATTGTGTTTGGATCGTCAAGACGCGTCGATTGGTGTAAAGTTTGGCCTTGGCCTGACCTTGACCGTATCGAGTACTGCTCTCTATAAGATGACACAGTCAGACTTTCGGGGGAGCCAGTGTTGATATGGAAGTCGCCGTTTAAAAGTTCACTCGACACTTTTCTTACAGGTGGGATTCGGAATATCTGCACCATCGTCTATCAAGGTCTTCAAGCCCTTCTTTGCAGAAATCAACGCGCCCTACTCAGTCAAACGTGGAGAGCTTTTGCAGCTGAAGGTTTCCGTCTTTAACTTCCTATCAAGCGACCTATCGGTGAGTAGAACCTCGTATGGTAACAAGGCAAGGTATTAATCTCTACGTTACGAAGAACCAACATTGATTCCATCAACGCTTGCATAGGACGGAGTAAATGTTGTCAAGAAGACGAGGGCAGTATTTTGAAGTGCAAACATCTATTCATGGGACACGATCTTCAAGGTGTTATAGGTGGTACTGACATGTGACAGGTGTGTGTGTGTGTGGTGTGTGTCTCTGACCGTTCCTCGGGACATGTGACAGGTGGTACTGACGTGTGACAGATGACAGTGGGCGTAGTCTCTAATGGTTTCTCGGGCCATGTAACAGGTGGTACTGACGTGTGACAGATTCCACTGGCATACGTCTCTGACGGTCTCCCGGCCGCGTTGCAGGTTAGTACTAACGTGTGACAGATGTCACTGGCGTGCGTCTCTGACGGTGGCTCGGGCCGTGTTACAGATGGTACTGACGTGTGACAGGTGGTACTGACGTGCGTCTCTGACGGTGGCTCGGGCCGTGTTACAGGTGGTTCTGACGTGTGACAGATGTCACTGGCGTGCGTCTCTGACGGTGGCACGGGCCGTGTTACAGGTGGTTCTGACGTGTGACAGATGCCACTGGCGTGCGTCTCTGACGGTGGCTCGGGCCGTGTTACAGGTGGTTCTGACGTTGTGACAGTTGGTACTGACGTGCGTCTCTGACGGTGGCTCGGGCCGTATGACAGGTGGTTCTGCAGCTGGAGGACGTGCCCGGGGTTCAGGTGGTTCTGACGTGGTGACAGATGTCACTGGCCTGCGTTTCTGACGGTGGCTCGGGCCGTGTTACAGGGTGGTTCTGACGTGTGACAGATGCCACTGGCGTGCGTCTCTGACGGTGGCTCGGGCCGTGTTACAGGTGGTTCTGGACGTGTGACAGGTGGTACTGACGTGCGTCCTCTGACGGTGTCTGGGGCCGTGTGACAGGTGGTTCTGCAGCTGGAGGACGTGCCCGGGGTTCAGGTGGTTCTGACGTGTGACAGATGTCACTGACGTGCGTCTCTGACGGTGTCTCGGGCCGTGTGACAGGTGGTTCTGCAGCTGGAGGACGCACCCGGGGTTCAGGTGCTGGGTGGCCGTCAGCGCGCCCTCTGTGTCAGCGCTGACCGGCCCTCTGTCAGCACGTTCCCAGTGCTCTTCACAGAACTGGGCCGGCTCAGTCTGGTGGTCTCCGTTAGGGCCACAGGCACCGCCTGTCGCCGGGCAAACAGCATCGGCGCCCAGAGGTCAGACCGGGTCACAGACGAGGTCACGACAGAGGTGGTAATGTCAGGACGGCTTATAGCAGCAGCCCAGAGGTCATACGAGGTCACGACAGAGGTGGCAATGTCAGGACGGCTTATGTCAGCAGTCCAGAGGTCATACGAAGTCACGACAGAGGTGGTAATGTCAGGACGGCTTATGTCAGCAGTCCAGAGGTCATACGAGGTCACGACAGAGGTGGTAATGGCAGGACGGCTTATAGCAGCAGTCTAGAGGTCATACGAGGTCACGACAGAGGTGGTAATGTCAGGACGGTTTATGTCAGCAGTCCAGAGGTCATACGAGGTCACGACAGAGGTGGTAATGTCAGAACGGCTTATAGCAGCAGTCCAGAGGTCATACGAGGTCACGACAGAGAAGGTAATGTCAGGACGGCTTATAGCTGATAGCAGCAGTCCAGAGGTCATACGAGGTCACGACAGAGGTGGTAATTTTAGGACGGCTTATAGCAGCAGTCCAGAGGTCATACGAAGTCACGACAGAGGTGGTAATGTCAGGATGGCTTATAGCAGCAGTCCAGAGGTCAGACGGGGTCACGACAGCGGTGGTAATGTCAGGACGACCTATAGCTGA